>JAODOY010078581.1:0-15478 GCA_025399855.1 Forbesichthys papilliferus | reverse complement strand
CACACACAGAGGTCATCACGGGTACACAAACACACACACACACACACACTGGTCATCACAGGTACACACACACACACTGGTCATCACAGGTACGTACACACACACACACACACACACTGGTCATCACAGGTACACACATACACACACACAGAGGTCATCACAGGTACACAAACACACACACACTTGTCATCACAGGTACGCACACACACACACATACACACACAAACACTGACATACACACACCCTATGCATAATGCCATGTCACAGTGTGACTGCAATGATCTGACCTTGCAAACACATAATGTGGGCATGTGCCCACACACACCCTCATAAAGCACTTCCCAGCATATTGTGGACACAGTGTATAATAAGTAAACATGACCTCTGTCTTACACTTTACCACCCCCCTCTCTCTCTCACTCTCTCTCTCTCTCTCTCTCTCTCTCTCTCTCTCTCTCTCTGTGTCTCTCCACCACTCCCCGGCTTATTCATCCTGTCGATCATGTGCTGCTGACCCATATATGCACGCCCATGCAAATGCAAACATGTATTATGCACACATGCATGTATGTACACGACATACATGTAGTTTGGATAGAAAAGCATCCACGTGCTTCACTTTGACAATAGAATACACAGTATAGTCCCCAGAGATACATGGCAGTAGAGATTTTTTTAACCAGCGGTGTAAGTCCTGTACGGCAGGTTGGTTCCTGAGCATTATCAAAATACTATGACTATGATTTACATGCAGTCTGATAATCCCCCGGGATTGACTGAGCACTAATGCATACATGTTCAGTTTAAACACTAAACCCTGACATGTTCAGTCCTATTGAAGAGCATGATGTTATGTTGTCATATTATGGCCATGTAACTATACAGTAGGTGTTTATCTTTAATGAATGTGTTGTTTACAGTGCTCACCGTTAGGTCATGCATGTGCATGTGTGAAACGCATCGTCTGATGCCTGTCAGAAAGGGCTAAATCAACAACATGGTTGTTTTTCTTTTGATCTACTCTTCTCTGAAATGCCATCAGATTGCACACACACACACACGCACACAGAGGTCATCACAGGTACACACACACACACACACACAGAGAGAGACAGAAATGTTTTAAAGATCTATATCTAACTTTCTCCATTCCTATCCTCTTGCCGTGTGTGTGTGTGTGTGTGTGTGTGTGTGTGTATATATATAAGGGCTGTCAAAATAATGTGTTAATTCCAATTAATTAGTTATAGAAAGCAAGGGAGAACACAAAACCAGTAGAATACAAACATCAGAGGTTGAAGAAATATGATGTGATACCAGTGCAAAAATCATCTTAATAAATGAGGCGGTACTCGGTAGGCTTCAAGTACGCTCTACTCAGGCACCACAAACAGTATTTTAATTAGGCCTGCCATATGAGAACGCGTCTGACACGGACAATGTCTACTGACAAAACTACTGTTGTCAGCGGTCAGTGTGTCAAAAACAACCCAAGAGGCTGGACAGCTACTTATGGAGACAGAAGGACCTGGGGTACTCTGCATGAATGTATGGTGGACATGTATTTTTATTTCAAGTAAAACATTATACAGGAACCCAGGCACAATTCAAAATATATGAAAACTATTGCAGTAAGGGTTATTAAACGTATTTATTTCTCTGGTAGACTTACAGTGTAGGCCTATTTAATATTTTCCAACATAGGCCTACTCTTCTGTCCTCTTCTTCGGGGGAAGTAAATATGCATGTGTCATTCATTGACTGAATACATTCATGAGGAACTCGGAGTAGAGCCGTTGCTCCTTCGCGTCGAAAGGAGCCAGTTGGTACGGGCATCTGGTAAGGATGCTCCCTGGGCGCCTCCCTTGGGAGGGGTTCCAGGCACGTCTAGCTGGGAGGAGGCCTCGGGGAAGACCCAGGACTAGGTGGAGAGATTATATCACCATCTGGCCTGGGAACGCCTCGGGATCCACCAGTCAGAGCTTGATAATGTGGCTCGGGAAAGGGAGGTTTGGGGTCCCCTGCTGGAGCTGCTGCCCCCGCGACCCGACTCTGGATAAGCAGATGAAGATGGATGGATAAATGGATGGATGGATAAATACATTCAATTCATGTATTCATGTCTTCTGAACCATTCTTTGTCTGGCCCCTCCCCTGAGACACCTACCAGGAGCACAAGGCTCCAGACAACACAGCCCTCAGGTTCATAGGGGCACCAAAACCTCTCCACCACGATAAGGTGATGTTCCCCGACAAATTATAATGCAAGAGAAAGAAGCATAATCTTGCGGGGATACATTGCCTTTGACAACTAAGAGATTCGCTGGAAAGAAACATTTTTCTATTCTTATTTATGAAGGTTTACACTCTATTAGTGTTCTAATTCAGGAGGCAAGACAGGGATTTCCCTATGGTTTTCCCTTGTTGTTCGGGCAGCGTAAAGCGGTCTTTTATAAATATAAATTTGTGTCGGAAGATTGTTTCCCATGATAAATGTTGGTGTAACTGAGAGATTCGCTGGAAATAAATATTTGTATGTGCTTATTTCAAAATGTTTACACTCAATTTGTGTTCAAATTTGAGCACATAAACAAGAGATGGCACTCCCACATTAGTGGCTCCACATGCACAGTCACGTGTTTTTACAAAAGCTGCTGAAAAGCATCGCTGAATGGAAGCATCATGGAGCAGAACTCAAACAAATGCAAAACAAGGACAAAAAGAAATCGTTCATTAATCGTAATCGAGGTACAATGTTCAATTAATCAAGACATTTTAGGTCAAAGCGTGCAACGGCTTAAGGTAGACTGTAGGCTGACGGCGTAAGCTTTGTGTAGTATTGTTTGTTTTGTAATGTTTGTGTAGTATTATTTTCAGCAGACTGTGTTTTTCTATTGTTGTGACTTAGATGAAGTTCAGAGCACATTTTATGACCAATTCATGCAAAACTCCACGTAATCCCACGGGGTTCACATACTCTTCATTCCATTTTCCATCCCTAAGTAATGAAAGGAGGTGAATAGTTAAACAGATAATCTCCCTCCCTGTCGTAGCCAGTTTGGCTGCTGGTGGGATATCTGGTGGTACTTGACAGTGCCTGCATACATAACAAGAGGTGACTGGTGAGGATTGGTTTCCCTCAAACAAGGGAAGAGGATAGGATTGGTAACAGGAGCCCACCTCTGAGTGCTCCAGTGACAACATGAGGCGCACGTCGGCGGTAGGCGCAACACTCATTTCCGTCTCTGTGAGTAATCAGAGAAATAACTATAGCCTAGGAAGGGGCATGCGTGTGTGCATGAAAAGTGTGTTTTCCCTTACAAAATGGTTTGAATTTCACATCGCACTGAATATAAACAGAAATATGGACATCAAAAGGGCAAAAGAACGTTACTGTTTATATTTCACATCGCACTGAATATAAACAGAAATATGGACATCAAAAGGGCAAAAGAACGTTACTGTTTATATTTCACATCGCACTGAATATAAACAGAAATATGGACATCAAAATAGTAAAATAAAGTTACTGTTTATATTTCACATCGCACTGAATATAAACAGAAATATGGACACCAAAATAGTAAAATAAAGTTACTGTTTATATTTCACATCGCACTGAATATTAATAGAAATATGGACATCAAAAGGGTAACATGAAGTTGGTAGTGATGAAAGATAAAAAATAAACGGTTGACTCTATCAGCATGTGGAGGAATGGAAGAGTTGTTTTGACAGCGGTCTGGTTCACTTGACTGGTTTTATTTACCCTTCATTCTCACGTTGAGAAAGCCACCATGAAACATTTGGTGAAAATTGTTTATGTGAGGACTGAATGCATTCTGGATGTTAATTGATATTTGTTGTTATATTTGGAGATAACATTTCCTCATTTCATATTTAATGCTCTTTATAAATACATCAGCAATATCATGGCTGGTAAATATGATCTACAATAATATGAAATTGCACCAGTACATAAGTTTATTTATAAGTCACTAATGTCTACCGTACATTAAATGATTCCCAAATATCATTTGTCATTTGTTGTCTGCTTAAGGTGAAAACTGTCTGGGTGGTGGAGTAGCACAGTCACTGAGGCCTACTTCATCAGATTAGCTGGCTATCGTTTAATTTGGTGGAGGGCTCCTTGGTAATTCAGTGGTTGTGACCCAATAGGCAGAATGATTGACACTTCATTCAAGGTTGCTCTGCTTTCCCACACAGTTAGTGTTTGTTCAGTTAAATGAACAGAACTACCACTAAATTGAAACACAGAAGCATGGCCTTAAGCAATGTCTCTGTCGTTAACGGTATGGATTAGTCTTAGAGTGGGCTAATACACCTATCAATATTACTTATAGAATCAATTCCGATGTGAAACTTTGTCTGTTATTCTGGCAGAGGGAAATAACAGAATGTCTCTACTTATTATTCTATCCTGTTGTGATATTTGATTTTAAAGTGTGACGGCACCCCAGCTCTGAGCCTAACTCCACCCATTGCACAACTTTGAAAAAATGAAAACACCTAGTCAGTGAGCTGAGTGAGGGGAGGGGGGGACCTGAGAGGTGGGTCCATTGATTTTGATGACGTACGAGCTGACCGTGTGTACAAGCCAAATCCTGAGGCGACGTTCAGCAGATATGAGGTGTAGAGCCATTTTCAGACCATATAAAATACAGATGATTACAAAAATTTGAAAATTGTTAATATTCAGAGCAGCATTTATGTGTCTCATCACAATGCCGTCTTATTATTTAGTTTACAGCTCAAAAAACACAATTTAAGGTGCAGCTACACTTTATTAAAATTGTCCTGCCCTGTCTCAATCAACACAGCATTGCAGACACAGTCAGGTCTGGATGGAATCCCACTGTCTCAAAGGAGTCACGATGCACATTTGGATGCCATGCACTGCACGCACACACACACACACACACAAAGGCTATCCCTCTAACTTCACCTGCCTCAGGCACATCCTCTCAAACGTCACTTAATAACAAAGCGACCCCTACAGATCACTTACAGTATGGCAATGCAGAAACAGGCCTGACTAAAGTCTACTGTGTGTCTTACACATGGTCTTACAGAGCGTCAAAACCACGCCAGAGAGCTGGTGAAGGAGGCTGACCTATCTCAGTGGAATGCTTTGGTCATCATGTCAGGAGATGGACTGCTGTTTGAGGTACGGGGCGCACGCACACACATGCACGCAGACACGTCCACTAATAATAATTAGTTATATAAGCAGTTATATGAAAGATTCTTATACTCACAGTTCACTCACTGTTAAGAGCACAACCCAATAACACTGTGGGTGGGTGAATGGATGGATGGATGGATGGGTGGATGGATGGATGGGTGGTTGAATGGATGGGTAGGGGGATGGATTGATGGGTGGTCTTATAGATGGGTGCTCCCTGTGTCCTGTACAGGTGGTGAACGGGCTTCTGGAGAGAGCGGACTGGCAGCAGGCCATCCGAACGCCACTGGGCATCCTACCGGGAGGCTCGGGCAATGCCTTGGCAGCGTCCATACACCACTACACTGGGTATGAGGCTCACCAACTAACCCTAATTGTTGGTGCTCTAGCTACACCACTGTTCTAAATGATGTGTGTGCATGAAGATGTCAGAGGGCCTTCGGGCATTAATCACAGAAATTACATTGTTTAATGAAGCTTAGACTACTGCGGGAGAAAAATAGATTTCTATAGGGTTTAGAGCCCTGGTTATCACAGTGTTTCTCAACCCTGGTTCTGGAGCCTGTTGTAGATTTATCCCTGCACCAACACACCTGAATCAAATGAATGGGTCGTTATCAATCTCTGCTGACGTCTGATAATGACCCATTCATTGTAAACGGGTGTGTTGAAGCAGGGAGATATCTAAAACATGCAGGAGAGTGTTCCCAGAACCAGACTTGAATACCATTGCATTAGAATGTGTACAGTATATTCCTCATTCATTTAAAAAGACACTACTAGCGTTACGTTTGCATTGATGCTACTATTCAGATTGGAATATGTTTAAAAGCCTAAACCGAATGAAAATGCACCATATCAACACGCAGTCGGAACAGAAAGTCCAAAACCGAACAGAATGTCCCAAAACTACGGGCTGCCTACGGTTGTTTTGTGGATGCCAAATTGATTGTAGACAAGCAGTGCCGTCGCGTGGGGGGTGCGAGGCCCTGTGCAAACTTTACGTGCGAGGCCTTGACATGCATGCGCATGAATCACGGTCACACACATGCCTACCCTAACTATTGTAGTTTACCACACCCGTAATCTATGTACACAATATCTTACATTTACAGTGCAGCATCTTGCACATCATAGTTGCAATGGCTTTTTGCTATAATGCTTTCAAAGAAAGAAGAAAAGAACAAAAATAACTACAACTGACAACACACAACAAGCTATGATGTTTGTGGATATTTGCATCATTTCAGGTCTTCTGATTTTAGACCTAAACACACACAACCATGGCCACGGGCTAGCCTGCATGCGTACAACACGGTCTAATTTGTAGGCGATACCTACATTTAGAACAAGTATCTTAGCCTATGCTAGAATAATTCAACCTACCAAACATACCTATTTAAAAAAGGAGAACAATGTACATAAAAACACAGTCTCAACTTTCTTAAAGTCACGGTCCATGCCTTCTTGGCTGCAAACTCAGCAATAAGACCTGTATAACCCAAAACTGTATTAGCTACAGGCTTGATCAATGAGTGTGTGCGCCAGGACCGAGTTCCACGCCCACCGACTTCACAAGCGGGTTCTCTACAGGCCTACATAATGTTCTTAACATGAATTAATGGAAATGGTCAACTACAGTAGGACCAGGATGGACCAGGATGTAGCCTAGACGACTTCAGTTTCTTGTTTGAACTAGGTTAGGCTATGATATTATAAAATAATACATTACTGCATAGGCCTATAGGACCCGCGGATACGCTATAGTCAGTCCTAGAGCCTAAAAGAGCCGACATTTGCATTTTACATTGTATAATTTCCAAACTGACCCAACATAACCGCAGCCAGAAGCAGATACAGAGAATAAGATAAGGGGCTATAGCGAGCATAAATAGCCCTACCACACGTACCGGTAGCATAGGCTGTGTTTTGCTGTCTCGTGATCTTTCTCTTTAAATCCAAATAATCCTTTGGCACAGGGTAGAACTACACTTCTCCAGGTTTCAGAAGAGTGTGGGCCTAACTGTAGATATTGTCTGGGTAGCTAGATATAATGCTGTCTATTGTCCCATTGTCTTTTCCTGCAATTGTCACAACTAATACTGAAAGTCGACGAGTTGACCTGCCGGGTTGCCAGACAGAAGGCTTTATTTGTCGGCCAAATGGCAGATTGGCCTTCTGATTGGTCAGACTGCCCTTAGATCAAGCTGTTTGATTGGTGTAAAATGTTACATATGTTGATGCATGAGCTCACAATCGCCTGCTACCAAAATTAATGTACAGTAAGTTATGTAACACAGAAATTCACTTCGCTGGCATGTGAAGGGCGAGGCCCTTATAGGCATGAGGCCATGTGCGGTGGCACTCTTCACGCACCCCATGCGACGTCTCTGTACACAAGGCTGTACCCTATTCTGCACAGCCTAAATCCCTCCACCAGACCACATAGCCTCACTCTCCCCAGTCGTCGCTGTGACAGGCTGGTTTTAGCCTTCTTGCCAGCGGGACGGGGTACATTACCTACATAATGTGCGCATGTCTACATTTAAAACACTAGACCATATTGGATTTCAACCCATATAAACAGGTAACCTGAAATCTTCAATGGGAAGGATTTAATTGGGAATGACAAAAAAGTGTCCATGTGAACATAGCTATTGTACATTCATTCATTCAGTGGTATGATAACAAAAGTATACAGTAACAATGAGAGGAAAGGACCAGGCTCGGTATTACTCCCACCACACACACACACACACACACAGAATACAGTAGCTCTCTTTCTATTCCAGTAGCTGCAGTCTGTTCCCAGGTGGCCTTCTGGCTAGAGTTTACCTGCCTTTATTGTCAGATGAATGTCAGGTTCACTGAGGCTGTGTCCTGTGTGCATCTGGTACTGGTACCATCCAGACACACTGCACAGGTGATCCTATGGGCCATATTGTCTGCAACCCCCCTGCATGGTGTGTGTGTGTGTGTGTGTGTTGGCTGTTAGCAATAACAATACAAATGTCCACAGACAATAGGACATCAATAGGATCCCACCGCTAGCTGGATCGATACATTGTGATTGACCTGGGGCAGCATTATCCACAGTTCTGTGGCATTATCATAACAAAAGAATCTAATCAATGTCATGAATCTGCCAGAGATGCTGCTCAGTTAGAGGTGACTGGATGATGGGTGAAACTGGGGAAGGCCCTCCCCCCCCCCCCCTGCTGGTGGTTAAGAGACAATGCATCAGCGAATTAACTAGCTAAGATGTTGTGAACACAGAAAGGGTTAGCGTGAGGGCTTTAGTGTAAATTAAATCTGTCAGATATGGGGAGTATCTACTGAGACAGTCACTGCCTCAATTGTGTGTGTGTGTGTGTGTTGGGGGGGGGGAGGGGGTGTTATCGTGACCTCCACCCTGTGTTCAGTCTCCCATATGAGGCTGTTTCTTGTTGTCTGGCCGGCCTGTCAAGCCTCAAAACTCATCAGTTTTATTCTGGCCCACCCCAGAGACTGGCTCCCCCTTCCTTACACACACACACACACACGCACGCACACACGCACATAGACTTGCAAATGCAGACTGACATGCATGCTCACATGAAGACACATATGGGTCCCCTATCCCCTACCCTATAAGTGCTAACAGACCCTTTACCTTAAACCATCCATACAGTACATACAGTATGTATTTATATACCTCTTGCCTTATCTTTATTCTTTATGTCGATTCTCTTGAAACTAAATTCACACACACAAAAAACGCAATGTTATCAATATGACCACAGCAGTCTATAGCAAACTCCCATAGCTACACACATTGAGTACTGTATTAATAGAGTACTGTATTAATGGGAGTAGACAGGGGTTGGTATGGTGCTCAAGGTTGTTTATAGGTAGGCCATCAACAGCATTGGAACCCATGACCTTCCTGCTGGAAAACACCCCGACCACCCGACAATCCTGCCCATTTATTTATGGATGAGAATAATACATAATACATTTGATGTTGTACCACGTATTTCTTACACTGCAGGCACCATCAGTAGCAACGTAGCATATTAAGGTGTAGCTGCACCTTAAATTGTGTTTTTTGAGCTGTAAACACTGTGATATGAGACACATACCTAAGTACATGCTGGTGTTCAGATTGACCAAAGTCCTGTAAACTATCCGTAACAAATCACCCTGGACCTGCCAGGTTTCTAACAATACTTCACATCTGCTCGCGCGTCATCAAATTCAAATGTTAGCATGAATGTTAATAGGGCTCCCCTCCCCTCACTCAGCTCATTGAGTACGTATTAGCGTATTTCACGGTTGTGCAATGGGTGGAGTCAGGCCCAGCGCTGGGGTGCCGTCACAAGACAAAACACAGTGTAGTTAGATGGGTGTGTAATAAGTGTGTTCTATCAGGTCCCACTGTGTCCAAGGTTAACACCCCCCCTCACCTACAGAGCGGCGCCGGTGTTCGGCGAGGAGCTGCTGCTGAGCTGCAGCTTCCTGCTATGTAAAGGGGCCGTGTCTCACATGGACCTGGTCTCCGTGCACCTGCCGTCGGGCGCGCGCACCTACTCCTTCCTGTCGCTGGCCTGGGGCTTCGTGGCTGACGTGGACGTGGAGAGCGAGAAGTACCGGCACATGGGTGGCGCCCGCTTCACCGTTGGCACTCTAGTGAGGCTGGCCTCTCTGCGGGCATACCGGGGCAGGCTGGCCTACCTGCCCGTCGCCCAGGGAGACCAAGCCAAGGACCCCTCGGCCTCCTCCCGCCCGGCCTCGCCCCTGTGCCGCGACCCGCCCTGTCGCCACGGCGAACAGCGCTCCTTCCACAACTCCTGCCACTCCAACAACTCCCTGGAGACGCCGCGGCGCAAGACGACGCACGCTCAGACCGCCTCCTCAGCCTCCGGAGCCCCGACCGGCCCGACCGACTCCCTGCTCCCACCGCTGGACCAGCCCCTTCCCAGCGACTGGGCGGTGGTTCCAGACCAAGACTTCATCCTGGTGCTAGCCATGTACCAGTCCCACCTTGCAGAGGACCTGCTGGCCGCACCCGGCTCCACACTCAGCGACGGCGCCATCCACCTGTTCTACGTCACAGCGGGGATATCACGCGGCGCGCTGCTCAGACTTTTCCTGGCAATGGAGACGGGAGCGCATCTGGACATGAGCTGCCAGAACCTGGTATACGCTAAGGTGCAGGCTTTGAGGCTAGAGCCTCTCTCGCCCAAGGGGGTTATTACAGTGGATGGAGAGGTGGTAGAGTATGGGTCGATACAAGCACAGGTACACACAGGACTCGCCAGGCTAATCACTGGATGACCGTCGGGAGTAAGGAATTCAGCAGAGCTGAGTCTCAGATGGGCTTTTATTTAAATGCTGAGGTTGCACTGCAGCATCAGCCTAATTTAGATTCTAGTTTAAAGTGGAATGCTATGGTACGAAGGCAATTCCAAAGCTTTTTGGTACCGGATGTAGGATTTGCTACTTACTTTGTTTAACAATGCTATTCGGTAGATACGCGGAAATACCAATGGTTTCGGTGTATGCTGTGATAAAGTGGCACTGAGAAGACTTGGTGATATCACGCACCTCAACTCTATGTAAATCGCAATGCCACATCAGTCAATCAATACATCACCTCCTGAACATACAATGTACTGCACAGCCTATCACCTCATCAGCATCTGTGGCTGTCGACATCCTCTCAAAGTTCCTCATCCTGTCTTGAAGACCAGTGGGACTCAAACTTGAATTATAGCTGACATGCAATACTGTGACATGGGGTCAGATGTATGGCTCCAAAGGGATGTAATATGTGTGGGTTTATGTGTTTGTTTGTGTGGTGGTGGGGGTGTTTTTTTTGTGTGTGTGTGTGTGTGTGTGTGTGTGCGTGCGCGCGCGGGCTCGCGTATGTGAGACATACTGCCATGAGGTGACATTTTATGAGAAATTAGGCTTTTTGTGAATTCAATAAGAAACTACTAATGGTAACCAAAGGCCATCTGTCATTGTTACTCTAGCAACAGTGGTACATGGCTATAGCCTATGTCTAGCCACTGTTCACTACCATTGGGGCCAAAGTGGGTCTTATTTTCATTAAGGTTGGGAAACCCAGAGCGCAACTCAAAGTAATCATACGTGGTTCATGAATTATATACTTCTAGTGCGCTTATCACTTCCCACAATGTAGGCCATCATAGGTGTGCTGTAGCTGTAAGGCTCATCTTGTCAAGAGCAGACTACTGTGTTCCTAGCAGCGGGGTTGAACCCTGCCTGCATCCATCCCTCCATTCTGCTGCTCCTCTCCGCCACGCTTCTGTGTACCGCAGTGCTCTGCACAGCATTGTCTGTGCATCTAATCTACGCCCCTCTCATGTCTCAATGTGCATTTTGCTTTTTAAACATGATAGTTTGAACCTGGGTTAGATTAACGATTATGTGGGTAACTTGCCGTTTATGGTTTTATACCCATAACACCTAGTAGAATATACATGTGTGGCTGTAGGTTGAACAGCCTGCTACATCTCTGGGTTAAACAGCACAATGGTCAGTGCAAGATAATGACTTAGGGGAGGAGGGCATACAGGTCCAGGGGGAGATAGGGAGGCTGGTGGGAGGAGGGAGTATCGACTTGCTAAGTGCTGCATGAGGATGAAGGCCATACTGACGCACCTTGATTGGACCCCCTCCTCTGCCGGAGCAGGAGTGATTTGATTCTTTTCAACTGTTAGGATGCCGTTATTTGTGTTTTGCCTCATACACAACTTTTTCCTCAACATTTTTAAATTAACATTCTTGTAATGTGGAAGCCCTTTTAAAGTAGTTTTAATAGAAGGCTCTTCAGATAGTTGTGTAAACAAACCGTTTGGCACATTAGGTTCCCAACCACACACTGACAACCAAAATAGTGATGGGGCGGTTTGTCAGTGTGGCTTTTCAATAGACAAAAAAAGCTCAGAATTAACAGAAAATATTTTTATTGCCTTATAAACTTTATGCTTCTGAATAAATGTTAATCATTTCCTGTTGTTTCTAAAGAGCAAAAAATAGGTTATCTGCGCTTCACTGTTTTACCCTGCGTGAATAGTAGTATACTGTAGCTAATTCTTGCAGCCGTCTGATGTGCCTTGACTGTACTGCCCTCCTGTGGCTGATAAAAGAGTTACAGCATGACTTGCATTGGAAAAAATCTCGAGCAGCAAACTCTCCAGAAGAAAAAAGTCTCCAGAGCAAACTTTATATTATCCAGTTAGCCCAAAATAGGACTAATGGTCATCCCAATGACCACAGGACCCGTGTTTGGTTCCTTGTGCAGGCTACTGCTGCTTTCAACTGTTAGCAAACAGTGAATAATTTACTTTCTTTACTTGATAATGCAAACAATTATTTTTCCATTTGATTGTCTTGAATGTCTAATTTTCTACTGTTTAAACTGCCTGGATGTTTTCTATTGAGAAATAAAATCAAATCTAGAATGTGGTACAGTCTGTCTGTTCTAGGGACAATGCACAAGCAA
This sequence comes from Forbesichthys papilliferus, assembly GCA_025399855.1. Classification (NCBI taxonomy): domain Eukaryota; kingdom Metazoa; phylum Chordata; class Actinopteri; order Percopsiformes; family Amblyopsidae; genus Forbesichthys; species Forbesichthys papilliferus. The sequence continues at coordinate 2,759 of JAODOY010078581.1, read as the reverse complement.
AAATGAATAGCCTACTGTACGTCAGTCCAAAAAGCTTTGGTCACAGAGAGCAGAAAGTTGTTTGATTGCAGCACTTCCATAGAGGTTGATATTAATATGGTTAAACCCTATGATAGCTATATGAAACATTTAAGACAAGGCAACAATGCATTAATATGATACTGCTTGCAAAGTTTAATGGATCTTTTCCAGTAGTTTTATCGCATTTAAAGAATGTGAGAAAAAAACAAAACATTTTACACTTAGGCTTCCAAACATCCACATGAATTCAAATGTGTATTTAAATATTTATATAGTCATGACTTCTGTACATAGGAAATCAGGCTACAAATCGTAACTTTATATATATATTAACAGGCCACTGTGGAAATGCAGACATCATACAGTCAAGTCTCGAGTGTAGCCCATTCAGAAGGCTTAAAGCCACATGTTACATGCTTTGGCTGTAAAAGAAATCTCGAATAATAATAATAATAATTAAATTTGAATATACACACATACATAGGAATTTGTACATAGCTTCATGTGCTTGGTATCCTGATGGATTTCTCTCCATGATCTAACTAGACAGCTTCACACTCGTTTGTTTTGCAGATGTTAAATGAGAGTAAACAAGTTAGGGCTGCAAACAGTGAATCAACCACTACTCAGTTGTTGCTGAATCTGTGTGTGTCCGTGTGCCCATGTGTTCCAATTCAAAGTCACTCGGAAACCTACTTCTTAAACTTTCTTCAAGACAAGTTGTATCCATTATCCATGTCAGGCCTACAACCAAATGGGGAAGATGCACTTATCCAGAAGATTGGAGTTCTGCTGACTGTCAACGGTGAGCAGGGGGTGGAGAAAGCCTGAACCACATACAACTGTTACATGCTACTGGTCCAGCAGCCAAAGAACCACGCAGGATTTGACTGCTACGTAGCTCAAAAGGCAGCCAGAATTAGGCAGTTCTGTACTTTACTGGAAGGACACATTGTCATGGAAGCCTGATTAACAAGCCCAGTACAGAAACGCCAGTTAAAAGAAAAGGTGCCTCTCTAGTCATTTCCATTGGCACAAGGTTAGTCTATTTTAAAACACTGAAGATTCAAGACCTTGGTTCAAGTCAAATTAAGCAATATTTTGTTTAATTCACAGAAACAAGCAAGCACAAGAGGTTTGACTGCCCTGTGATAGATATATTTTAAAACATAAACAGGTCAGTTACTCGATGTCCATCGAGGGCTCTGATTCCACCAGGAAGCACAAATGGAGCTGGCAGCAATTAAGAAAACTAGACAAGGCGCTTTTCTTCCACAGTACGTTCAGCATACTTGCTCCTGAACCATCAACTCCTCTACTGCAAAGCACCGAAAAAGACTTTGTCTGAAATCAACCTCACCAAGCAAATGTTTCTTCAAAAAAAAATTACAAAAGTAATGTATTTGAGGGAGGAATTAAGGAGGTTAACTGGACCAGAGAACATAAATAAAAACCTGCTACACTGTATTTACAGTGTTGTAATTTCCTGAAGTTTTTCGGTGGATAATGCCTGCAATGGAGAAGGACAGTCAAAGCTCAGTTGTGCTTCAATTAGGGCAAAAATAAAGTAGATGGATAAACTCGTTATTTACTACAATTTCAAAAAAGGTTCAGCATCAATCTGGGGCCTAGATTCACTAAAAACCAAACCACATGCAAATCTGTCAGAATAACATCTTTCTCCAATACATGACTGTTCAGGTACAACAATCATTCATCTGCACTATAAAAGGAAACCATTCCAAAAGGAAGAAAACACTGGAATAATATAAAGTGTGTGTGTGTGTGTGTAATATCTTAAGTGTGGTGCAAGCAGCGCTATACACAATATTCGAAGATCATTAAGAACAATTCAAGTAAGGCAACATGTCGAGATGAAACGACAGAATGGATGCAGTTTTATTTATTGTTAAATGTATGTCTTTTTTGTTGGTTTGTTAATCGTGTCATTTGCAATTGTGTTTCTCCTCCATCACACAATACCTGAACTCAAGAGGGACAAGAGGAGAATTATGGGAAAACTCTGGAGTTCCATTCTGAAATTCCACCAAAACTGACTGAAATATCTTTCGTTATTTCTGAAGTAGCATACCAAGCAGCTAACGTAACCTAAAGCTGTGTGAACCAGAAAGGTCCTTATTCCAGTGTAGCGTCACATAAAGAGGTCCTCCTGCTAGAGAACAGCAAACCGCTATAGCCACCGTAAACCTCCAGAGGTGAATAGAATGTAAACTGCGTCACTTTACGTGAGTGGCTATTGAAAAGTAAGCAACAGCGGGAATGAGGACCAAGCAGTCAGATGAAGGGCAGTTTGAAAACATTTGGATGTTTCATTTGTAGACACGGAGGGTTTGGCAGAAAGATTACAACCAGCAAAGTCTACGTAAAAAGGGAGACCCGGCCGGCATGTCATGACGCCACCCATCAGACTGTCCACTGGTAGGTAGTGCAGGGTGGTACAGTAGTGCTACAAATTACCTCAGACGAGTCCAAGTGCCCAGCCAAGAACCCTGGCAGTTGCAGTTCATCCATGAAACCCCAGGCTGTTTTTACATTTTTTTAATTTATAACAAAGATGTTGCCTTGACAACGCATGGTCCGCAGCATGGCGCAGTTTGCATGATTGACAAAGTGGGACGGGGGAGCCGTTGTGCAACAGAAATAACTGGGCAGGAAAGGAGGCGTGGTCATGGCACTAATATGCTTTCACTTTATTCCCTCCCCCAGACGCTTCAGCC
>JAODOY010078549.1:0-15482 GCA_025399855.1 Forbesichthys papilliferus | reverse complement strand
GGGGGGGGGGGGGGGGGGGGGGGGGGGGGGGGGGGTGTTGATAGCTAACAAAATGTAAATTATTCTTACCTGATTTGGAGTAAGCCGGTAAGATGAAGGGTAAACATAGAGAGAAAACAGAAGGGGAAAATACACGTCAGTTATATCAAATGCGTAAATAACGTCATGACCAGTCAATGATTTTCAAGTTGTTGTTTTCCTTGCTATACATGTTATATTTGGTAATTAAAGTAGAAAACGCTACATGGGACAAACACATTCCATTTGTCAACGGACGACAAGCGCTACCAGAACCGTTTCAGAACCCCTGCTCGGGGCCAAAGCCATTCACCAACACCTAAACAACATAATGTTGGGGCGTGAATTATTCACGATCGGTGATTGTGGCGCACAGTACATACAGTAGTGACTTTCTATTCTATTTTGCGGTGCCCTGTTAGCTGCCAGTGCACAGATTGTGATCTACACTGTGCAGCCATGCAGCGCTATACTCTCAAGTCTGGTCAGAGGACTAATGGAGGCATGCACACAGCTTTTATTAGCTGTGAAATCCAATGGCATCAAATATTAAACACTTCATTACGGCGCGCTGCTTGTCTTGTTCCACCAAACAGCCACTTAAACCCACAACAGCAGGCAGAAAATAAAGAGAAAAGGAATATGTGATGACAGCAGTAATTACTGGAAATCTATTTTATAAGATGTTTGTTATGGGAAAGTGTGTGGGTTTGGGTGTGTACGGACGCGCGCGTACAGTACGTATATATGCGTGTGTGTTTACATTGTGCACCTCATACTCATCAGAGGGTTTGTCAGACAGCAGCAAGGCACCACCAAGTCCTTTGTTAATAATTCATCTTAATATATCAAAACAACTATTTTGTTTCCTCAGTTGGACACAGTAGATATGGCGCTAAAGGGAATTAAAGGTTGCTCTTACATCGGCCATGACCTCCAGCCTCTTAAGGTAACCCTCATTAAAAACCGTTTCACACCACTCAGAGAACAAGGAAACAACGCGTTCTCCAGCACATTATAGAACCACTGGCAGTTGTAGAAAACTTCATGTCATTTTAATAGGGAACTTCCCTTGGAGCGAGACGGGTAAAGGCGAGTTGTTCATTGCTGGTCTGGAGTTTTAGGGAGATGGAGAGCAAAGAGGGATGGACACAGAGAGACGGTGTAAAACGTGACAGCAGTCAGACAGAAACAGAGATTAAAGAAGAAAGACAGACAGAGTGAGTAACGCAGTGAAAGAGAGTGAAAAGAAAAACCACAAAGGTAGCAGGAGGGTAAGACTAGGGAAGATGCCAGACTGACAGCCATCCTAGTGTGGTGAGTGACAGCTCCACCAATGACCTCTGAATGATTTATCCCCGAACATGCTTCTGTCTATCATGGCATCATGAGCCATTAACGTCAAAGAGCCACGCAGAGGGGCAGGCGGAAGCCCTTTATTCACATAACTGTTGACCCACAGAGCACTACGAATGCCCTTATCCACCATGCTATCGGTTCTCCACCATGGGCCATCAAGACCCCAGAGCTTTTCATTGATTCGAAACACTAGACCTGATGCCAAATGCCTCCAACCAGAGAGAAGCAAATCGCACATGGTTAACTACTGCAAAAAAAGCGCCCCTAGACTGCTAACTTACAGTAAAACATTGTGTTTATCTTGCTTTCCCTTCTCTGACTCGTACTGTATCTTATCAAATAAACGTGAGTAGGCTAAAACAGTGTCTTGCTCAAGTATGTGGTGGTACATTGCTTGGTTAATGGGACTGACGTACTTGACTAATATTATGCACTTTTATTCTTGCTTGTTTGTTATGTTGATTCAACTCTTGTTTATATTTGTCCACGAATATTGTTTATTAATATATTGTTTTATTTGCTAGTGGTTAAAGCCCTTGATTAAATACTATGCAGTATATTAAATAATTCATAATTTGAGAGAGCTAGTATGCACTTATAGTACTTTCTTTGTTTCTTGATTCATTGGAGTACTTTCTTTGTTTCTTGATTAATTGGGGTTGTTTGTTCTATCAACATTGTACTTATTTTAATAATTGTGACCTGTAAGCTAAGCCAGCCGATGCAAGCCGTGCCAAGACAGAGATCGTAACCCCACAAGCTTCATCCAGCAAAAGCCAAACTCTTTTGTAACTATACCAATGAGAATAAACTGAATGATAGAAGCTGTGCTCACATCTGCTTATGCTGGTCTCAGCTTTGGCGGGGGTTATACTTAAACATAGACTCATACATTTTCATCAACCAAAGTCACTGAAAACAGACCATTAAAACGGTAATAGGATAACAACAATTAAGCCCGGAGCCCTTGGAGAGACAGAACCGTTAGCGATAAGACTGATGAGACAGAGGAAGAGAAAGAAGAGAGATACAGTGATAGAGAGAAAGAGAGAGGGAGAGAAAGAGAGAGAGAGAGAGAGAAAGAGAGAGAGAGAGACAGCGATAGAGAGGAGAGAGGGAGAAAGAGAGAGCGATAAGAGAGAGAAATAGAGAGAGAAAGAGAGAGAGAGAGAGAGAGAGAGAGAGAGGACGTGTACTAAGAATAAGTGCAGATAGTGAGTGCGGCTGCGTATCACGCTCTAACAGAGCAGCGGTGCAGGTGCAGGGATGTAGTCGGGAAGCGAGCGAAAGAGAGAGATGAGCAGACGGAGAAGGTGTTTAGGATTCAATTAGCCTTGCCTCTCCTCGTTAAAGCTGGCCCGGCCTGACAGCTGGAGGCCCGCAGACACATACATCGTCTTACACCGCACGCACCGGCAACACTACACCCGCAAAGCTGGAGACAATAACTAAAGCGCATCCATGGCCTCAGCCTGCACCGCACAGGTGGAGAAGTTGTGTCATTTAAGCTAGGTAGCGGTATATTACTATACTGTAGGTTATGCTTTAAGGTGGTGTTGAGCCTCTGTTAAACAGCTCTGTAGGTGTCATACGTCATTTAAAAAAAGACCTTGCGCTGATGTTCGGGGAAAGATCATTCCGGATCTGTTTTTATTTTCCCCCCACTTTCATTGGTTGTCTACATACAAAGCATTTTTTATTTAAACACATGAAAATACACATTCAGGTAAGACAATTAAATACAACCAGAGTGCTTATGGTACCAGTTGAGATAGTGATTCTCTTTTAAAACATATTAGAAATATGTTGATGAGAAACAAATTTAACCTAAATTAACAGACATGGAAAACGCTGTACACACAGCAAGAGTCCACCTACCACAGACAAAATAGGATTTTTTTCATGGAGAATGATTTATTATTCAGGTAAGGAAGCTACAAGGTTTTAACAAAATATTTAAAACACAATATATATAAATACCATGAACACGTCTGTTAATGTTACATTTGACATAACACTCATAATTAACACATTTACTAAATGTCTTACATTTCTAAAATTAAAATGCTTAATTGCGGCACAACGTGATACATATCATTCAAAGTATTATTGCTAAATCTTGTTTGCCTATCAACTCCTTTTGCATCTTAGCCAACCTGGAGGGGTAATTCCTCCCTCTGTGGTTCCTTCCCAATGTTTCTCCCCTTTTTTCCACATGGGGTTTTAAATGGAAGTTTATTCTTGCCCGGTGGGAGGAGTGGGTTATGGGGGTGTTGTTTGTTTCCATGTGAAATATAGGCTGTACAGCCCTTTTAGACTGCAATGTGATTAAGGGCTATATAAATACACTTGACACAACAAAAAATGACATGTTATGATATTTAGACTGTCCTTCAGATTGTCCTGTAAAACTATAAATAATCTTGCAAACCCTGGAACATTCCACAACCCCTTGGGCGGGTCCACGTTTGAACAAACACTGGCATAGTTGGGCTTGGTTAAATGCTGGGATATAAACATATAACTACAGTGCCCAACTCTCTCCTATGCCAACAGCATAGGAGAGGAGTGCAGCAGTCGTTTCCAACCTCCCCCACATACCGCGACAGCGTATTGACGTCTTACTCCCGCCGCTGTTCAGATAATAACAAAGTTAACTCCGTGCAATAACACCTGGCTGATGGCAGGAGTGGATTATGACAATGTACCTGGGCTAATAACACAGACAGAGCAAATAATGAAGTCATATAAAGGGCCCCATCTCCTGCCCTCAGATCAGTTCGGTGCAAGCATGAGATGGGAACCATTGATTTTCTCCATGGCCCGGGATGGTTCTGCGTGTCTCTCCTGCAGACTGCCAACTAAGAGCATCAATACAGACGTGCCTCGCTTAGCCAATGCCGCTCTTCAAAGGAAAAGGGGGGGAGGGGTGGTGTGTTTTCATCCAGAGGTGAACAAGGTCATGTTAGAAGACACTATACTCACCCCCAGGTTGCAGTCGATGAGAAATGCGGTGTCTCTTTGCGATAAGTGTGTGTGTGTGTTTGTGCATGCCCGTGTATTGTGTATAAGTGTATTTCTCATGATAGCAAGAGAACGTGCAGACGGAGATAATGTGGTCAAAAAGCTCTGCGGCGCGTTATAGACAACATATTTGTCTGTGTCGAGCAAAGATCCAGACGTAGCCTTTAATCTCCAGCGCGGTAGGGTGGCTACTATTTCTCTACACAGCAGTAGCAGTCTGTTTGCAAAGGCACCCGGCAGAAAACCACACAGTTTTCTTCATGGTTAACTTAATCACATTTGCCTTTCATGTTAATGTATCACCAATATACATATCGGGACTGGACTGAGAGGGCTTATCAAGAACTCTTACTGTATGTCCTGTATGTGCATGTGCCTTTCCAACATCTCCTGTTTGGGTGAACGTCTTCTATTAAATCCCTAATAGAGGCCGGCCCAGTAGGGACACAACTGCCTAATCAACCCTGTCACTGAACACATCACCACTGCTGTTTATGTCTTCAATTAGGTTCCTCCCCAACCCCACCCCCCACTACGCGCCTGAGCCATCCTGACAGCGCTCTTCCAATCAGTGGAGAAGGTTCGCCATGCGCGGCACTCAGCAGGTAATCATGGGTCTTGTCAGTGGCATGCCATCTCTGATGGGCCTTCACCATTAATATTTATCATGCTCCCCCATCAGCCTCACGCCGAGCGCACATCGGAGCAATCACCCTCGCTTTTAATATCCCCCCCGTCCAGATCAATTCTCATTAGCATCCGGGAGCGCCCCGCTGGATCCGCCCAGTCATTGTCTGGTGGTCTTGGCGTTGTTCCTGGATGAGAGGTAAACGTACCTGACGCCAAGGTAAACCACCCTTGAAATGTTTACCTTATCTAAGTACAAGGGTGGATTGGCAGGGATGGCAGGCTCGCTCTTTAGTCAAAATAAATGTCTGCGTGGAATAAAAGTGCCGACGAGGGGACAGAGAAGGACGAGCAGACGAGCAGACGAGGCGTCTAGTCGTCACAAATGGCGAGGAGGATTCATCTTGGCTGGATGGCTCAGACACACAGGCCATTAAAGAGGAACCCCGGGAAGAATTAGCATGCCTTTGTTCCCGCCACGGGAAGCTGACATTTGCGGGCTTTGAGAGGTGGCTGTTTCGGCGAGCGCAGCCTTTTTTTTTTTTCTCACCACAGACATTGGTGCCATTTTAGAAAAACATTTTAAAAGAATTTGTGTGAGCGGGGCTCCTTTTGTTATCTCCGTAACAAACCAAAACAAACCAATCTGCTTATCTCCATCTCCAGAGGGAGCGAAGGCGTTTGTTTCTGCAGAACACGGGAAAGGAAAGTAACCTTCTGAGCAACCGCATGGGTCGGAAGGAGGCGCTGACCGCATGTGTGTGTGTGTGTATTATCGGTGTGCAGGAGAATGCCTCTGCTGCCCTCAAAGTGGCCCCACAGATGTTTATTTGCTGTGACAGGATGGTCTGTTCTCTCTGGTATGGTATCTCCGCAGCGGCTTGTTCCCGCGGTGGAGAAACAATCAGCGTCACAACACATATGCATGACTAAGCAATATCCCCTTTTACCCGGTTCTCTCTCTCTCTCTCACACACACACACACACACACACACACACACACACACACACACACACACACAAACACACACACAATCTATCAGCTTGGATCAGCAGTCCTCGTCCAAGACGATGAATATGCGGCGCACAAGATAATGTGCTGAGCAGGGTGCATTTTCCTGTTTTGTTCCCTCTTTTATTCCTACAGTGCATTATAAATGAGTAATATACTCAGGTATTGGTACATCTTTTAAAAGATCACAGACTCTCCCCGAGCACCGCGTAAGAAAAGTCATCTGAAAAACAAACAGTGATAAAGGAACTCGGTGGCACGCTGGAGAAGAGATTGTGTGAAGAGGAGGAAGAGGAGGAGGAGGAGGAGGGGTGCGGCGGGGGAGGCGGGGGAGTCCTTTGGGGAACAAAATGCTCTTTGCGGCTTTAGCGAAAGTAATGACTCACCAAATGGAGCACTTTAAGGAAATTCACACTGAAGTCTCTGGGCTGGCTTACTCCTGCTATCCTCCTCCTCGGCCTGGCGCTCCCATCTACACTGGAGCATTGTCTCTTTAGCTCCCCCGAGAAACATCACAAGACTCACACAACATGCTGACACATGCGCGCGCGCACACACACACACACACACACACACACACAAGGATGTCCCCCCTCTCACACACATACAATTACGGGCGCACGCACACACACACACACACACACACACACACACACACACACAAGAACACACGTGCATGCACTCGCACACACTCCCTTGTTTGTGGATGTCTTCTTCCCCCACAACACACACACCTACACACGCATGCACGCGTACACACACACACACACACACACCGTGAAACAAAGAACAACCATCACAAACCCACGTGCATTGACACACAAACATATCGTCATCCATACATACACACAGATAAACAAAGACAGATACACAGAGACATGCACTACACTATACATAACATACATACACTAATAGACTAATAAACACACGTGAGCACACACAACAAACACACAACGCACGCACACACACACACACAGGTAGAGATGCGATGGCAAATCCTTGGTGTAATTATTGACCTTTTCACATTAAAGTCATGTTTCCCATAAATCTCTTCTTTTGTGTAGGTTATTTTTCAAAGTGTATCTTTCTGGCCGTGTGTGTGTGTGTGCGTGTGCGCATGTGTGTGTGTTTGCTTCTCTGCAGAGCTGACCTTTCCATCCCTTCTCTGCCCTAGATTAGACGTGACACCTCCCTCTGCTACAGAACAAATTGATACACATAGTGACACCACCAACACACACACACACACACAACAAACAATTGTAAACATTCAGGTTGTTTAGGTCATTCTGAGGCCTGTGTTTTAACTAAACTTCCAAAGAGGCAATACATGATCGCACCCCCATATTATGGCATCACTTATAATATGTGTTGAGTGAATGAATTCTAGTGTGAGTGTTTGGAACAAGTGGACGCCCACTATGAAATTATATTTATTTCTGGCCACTGGGGGGCAGAGCGATGCAACCGAGGGTCTCCAGACCACCCACACACAAATTGCGACTGGGATGGGGATGGGGGGTGTGGGGGGTGGGGGGCTCATATGCACATATGTGCATACATGAGTCATCCAACTGTGTGCTTTCAATTTGTGGTGTACAGCCCCCTATGGTTGGAAGAAGAAGTTTCTAAACTAGGATTATATAATGACTAGAAATAAAATATAATATTTGCTTAAGCATTTCATTAAACCACATATAAAAATATCTGTTTTAGGCTGCATATTTCTTACATACTCTCCCTTTAAGATATTTAGCATATAGATTCCGGGGAATAGGCCTTAAATCTATGCTTTAAACTAAAGGACTGAGAAGCCCTTCACAGCTAAGGCCCCTGCTCTCTAGACAGCTAGATCAGCCTGGCACAATGCTATCATCTCTACAAATCAATTCCCAAGCCCAATTTTTTTTTTTTTTTTTTGTAATAGCAAAGCATCACTCTCCCATCAAACATTTTGTTACACTTTTGCATGTAATGAATTTGAATATTGAACCATGACACATTAGCCAAAACAAAAATGACTAAAAACACTGTATGTTTAGCTGAGTGTTCCTCTGGGTAGTGAAGAGACTGGCTGCTGTTAGAACAGAAGGTGTCTCTGTTGCAACAGTGGAGGGACCAGAGAATACAGCTCTGCCACTCCATTTCACTGATCGCTGAGCAGCCTCTCAGCCACTACCACAGGGGAATAAGCTCACTTACCTTTGTGTGTGTGTGTGTGTGTGTGTGCGCGCGCGCATGTGTGTGTGTATTTAATTTTGTCTATCCATCACCAGATTTGTGTATGCCTATCTTTCAAGTGTGCCACTTTTCTCCACATTTGGGTAAGTACATGTGTATATGTGTATGTGTGCGTGTGTGCGTGTGCTGGTGTATGTGCGTGCGCGTGTGTATGTGTGTGTGTGTGTGTGTGTGTGTGTGTGCGTGTGTGTGAGTGAGTGAGGCGTGCACCTTCAGTAATCTTTCATTTTGCTCCTCTTAGCAGTACCATATACAGGGTGACTTGCTCCTTGGACAGTGTTCTTAGTTTTTTTTAAAGCCTAGTCATTTAACCCAAGCACCGACCCTCATCGCTCATCACCGTGCCGACAACAGGGTAACAGAGAGGTGGGAACCTCTCAGAGAACAGAGCATAGCCTATGCCCGTGACTATTGGACACATCTGTGTGTGACTGTGCTTGTATGTGCGAAAGTACCATGGTGTTTAATAATAAAACACATATTAGGAAACCAATTATGCAATGTCCATTAAAAACATTTTGATATAGACTATAAATAAACACAACCATATACGTGATATATGTATTTGACTACATATATGTGCGCCGCTGCTGGGATGGCTGCCATGTTTACTAATAGTTAGGTATTTTGCGAAATCCGCTTAGTGGACCTTTAAATGGTTCCCTGTGTTGAGGATGACAAAGCATAATGCCAGCGGCTGTACCATAAAAGCGCTGCACGCAGAGAGATAAGGACGATAATGGTGGATAAGAATAGCGAACATGTAATATGTATGAAAATGAGGCAAACAGATAATATCAGAATATAGCGTTAGAGGGCTTCAGAGGCAAGGAGCGAGAAACAGAGAAGTGGAGAAGAAGGTTTAGCTTCGGCTTATGTTGACTTTTGCAAGGAAAGTTATTTTGTGAACTTGTATTGTCAGTATGCAAGCAGGTGCTAAGAATAAACCTGCAGCTCCTGTGACTTTCAGGAAGGATCCAGATGGAAGGCAGCTGCCACCAGTGTCTGGTGCAAAGCGCATAGATAAAGAGAATGAAATAGACGTTATATCTGAAGTGGAGAATGGGATTTAGTGTGAATCACAACAGGCACTGGCCAGTGGGAGTGCTGAAAACATCCATCTTTAAGGAATAGAGTGTAATATTTGGCCACTGGGGGGCAGATCAATGGATGGTCCCATGTGCCCAGTGCCACATACAAATTATAATACAGTATGTGTACAATATGTACAACTTCCAATTATGTGCTTTTAACTTGTATCCCAACATAAAGGAAGAAGGCGAGGGAACTGTATTGCGCATGTTTACGCACTTCATATGGAAATACTCATCTCAAAAAGAGAGGTTTAAATATGTATATGGGTTAACCATGCCAGATCTTACACACAATGCCACTTCACATTCACAAATAATTTCCACGTAGAATGTTAAGTGTCTTGCTCTAGAACAATGTTTAAAGTCTCATCCGCACTCATCCTCCTGACAGCATAGCGAGGTTACTTTATGAGTGTATAGCGTCACTGTGTCAGGAAGCCATAGTGGCAAAGAGAGCAAAGAGTCAAAAGAACAAAAGGGGGGAAATATTGTGTGACTGATGAGGTGCCTTCATAAACACTCATCCGTTTGCACACGGCAGGAAGCACTTCCTTTGGGAAACAGGGGTCAAACGCATTAGCTCCCGGCATCGAGCGAATGCAGCGCTTTTAGAGAGCTGCTAGTTCCAGCCTGTCTAAGACAAAACCGTTGCCTTTATTCCTTCATTCTCCTAATGACCAGAGCCTTTAATAAGGAATGCTAACCATGCCCATTATTACCCATGTCTGTATTTAAGGTTTTATGGTGTCCCATACCATAGTACAGCATACTACTGTACCGTATGTACAAGGACACAAATCATACAAAGGTTGTGAACCTTTTTCACTGGGATTTAGAAGTGTGTTATTTCTTAATTAGAAATGTGTAATACCGTAGTGGCTGGTAATGGGATATTTAGAGTTAAAACACTTTGCATATTACTTTTATGTTCCATGCATTTTTCAGAAATCCCTACAGCCTTGTATCAAAAGCAAAGAAGTCTCTCTAATCAGAAGATAGGCTTTTATGAAGACATCAATATTAATGCAAAAAAGGAGCCTGGATTAACACAAATTGAATGCCTGCTAATACATGTGATTTTGTGGCCTAGTATAATTAAATAGAAAAGACGACAATTTATATTGCATGTTAAGTTTACCCTAAGGAGGCTATGAGTCATGGAGGCAAAGAATTGTCCCCGGTACAAGTAAAGTGATGTATATTTGATGTGCTTGATGAAGGGTATCATATACTGTAGTTGTTTTAAGTGTTGCTGAATGACAGCAAGGGTTAATACAAAACCGGTCTATTTTACATTCAGCATGGTTATTGGAGAACCCAGCGTTGAGAGAACTGTGCATTGCTCCCACAATCCCTTCCCCACAAACATACAGAAAGGCTCCCTATACCATGTGAAATACGTGGTATATTTCCCATTTATGACACTTTATTACACATAATGTGTCATTATCCTTAATGGATAACGGCGACTGCACTATCTGTTTCTGGAAATAGTACATAAATTCCTGGGGAAGATTGGCTATCGCATCCAGAATGGCTCTCTGGAGTTGTGTTAGGGCCATTCCAAGTACGGGAAAATTGATCAAAGTTTAACAGCTGTTGTTTTAGTGGCGGTTGAAGGCCATTCTGCTCATTAGTTTTTCACACCTCTGCTTTGCTATTCATCGGGCCTGTTTCTGCTGCCTAACACGTTGCCTCTGGGAGACTGAGGAAAGCACCTTTCCAATGAGAACGGCAGGGTTGCTGCCAAATAGGGGTGCAACAGCAAATGACAAACATCCCGAATAGTGCATTCCATTCTACATTATGTTGAGTTGTGAATCAAAAATCACTTATATAATGTTCAAAGGTATGTGTCTTCGCCTGTGAAGTGACGCCCTAGGAGGACGATAACTCAACAGAAAAGGAAACATATTACAACCCAAACTGTAACTGCACTATGTGAACTTGGCTTGATAGGACATCATTGCAGTGATCCTGGAGACCAAATCACAGGTTATTATTGATGAAGTGCTATAAACCTCTTGGGCTAGAGACATTTCATCTTTTTCGGTGTGCCTGTGTGACTACTGTTAGTACGTGTGTGTTTGTAAATACCAACACAATGCACATTAGTGGCTTGTCCGCATACATTTTATTCCTGCAGCGTGCTGTACCTTTACGCCCTGATCACACGAGACGCGTCGCTAACCTAGCCTTAACAAGCACCATGATATATAGTGTATAGTGCACCTTCCGATTCAGCATATAGACATGGTATATCTACTGCAACACCGCTAATGAGATGACCACGTGTGTGTTTGCAAACGTGTGTGTGTGTGTGTGTGTGTGTGTGTGTGTGTGTGTGTGTGTGTGTGCCCCAGTGGTCTCACATGCTGAGAAGGGTCCACGGTAATTCATATTTCCATCCAGGCTTCTGGGAGCTCCGTAAAAAGCCGGCACGGCCAGAAGAGGTCACTACACTAAGGTTTATGTCACTTCAGATTTCCCCTCCAACAACTCCGTGGGCGGTGTTATCGCAAGGTCTCCTGAGCAAAAACAGGCTGTATAATCAGTTTGCTAGAAAATTATTTGAAAAATTGCCTTTTTAATATTTTATTCTTAATTAAAAACACTCCATTACACCGCAATATAAATACATGAACTATAAGAGGTGCTTATGTCTGTTCACCTTCGCTCACCGCTCGGCCCGAGTGCCACAGCCTGCACCGCTAGAATGTGTTTTGACATTCATTGCCTTGGCCGGCACGCTGGCTAAATGGAATGGTACGAAATTAAACAAATTAATTCTGCTCTTTGACTGGCTGACAGCCTCGGTGCCTGTCACGTCGGCTCATTGTGATGGTGCACGTACGCATGTGTGAAGGAGGCTGAGGATGAGCCTGTGGTGAGGAAGCCAAGCTTGGACATCAGCTGTCATCCATGGACACAACGGCCAGCATGCAAGCGGGTTGGGGTCGGGGGAGGGGTTTGCAAGGTGCATGATGGTGCATGTGGTTTCTCTTTTGCTTGGGGGCGGAGAGGGGTGCGGGAGCTGATGGGGTAAAGGAGTGAAGAGGGAGGGGCTGATGGAGGAGGCAGTTAAAATGTGTTGTAAATAACCGCTGCTGATGCTTCTTCCGCTTCAATTTCACACTACACCATTCCACAGCTCCAGAGCGAAGGTGTCCCTGTCAGCATCGCTTAGGCTTCCCCTGTTGCACCTCTGCCCCGCCCGCAACCTTCCCTTCATCCATCCCCCTCTCCTCCTCCATCCACTCTCTACTTCTCCTCTTCCTCCCCCTCTCCTCCTCTCCTCCTCCTTCCTCCTCCATCCACCCTCTCCTTTTCCTCTTCCTCCCCCTCTCCTCCTCCATCCCCCCTCTCCTCCTCCTTCCTCCTCCATCCCTCCCTACTACTCCTCCTCCTCCTACTCCTCCTCCATCTCCATGCCCGCTTCCTACTTCTCCTCCTCTCCTCCTCTCCTCCTCCTTCCTCCCCCATCCCCCTCTACTACTCCTCCTCCTCCTACTCCTCCTCCATCTGCATGCCCCCTTCCTACTTCTCCACCTCTCCTCCTCTCCTTCTCAGCAGCCTGCCTCTGCCTCTCCCCTCCCACCCAAACCTTTATCTCCTGTCTGGTTTTAATGTTCTCCTCGGAGGGTGAGGCCCAGCCAGACAGACACGGAAGACAGGGAGGAAATCTCAGAGGAAAAAGTCAAAGAAAGACGAAAATATAGATAGAATGTATTGGGAAAAAAACTAACATGAGAAACTGGGACAGATGAACACACAAAGAGAGAGAGAGAGAGAGAGAGAGAGAGAGAGAGCAGATGCATCAACGTTAAAAAACACAAGTTCTCCATTAAAGCTAAGGCTGTGTAAACTTTCCTGTTATGGAACATTTGCTGCCACTAAGAGATGAGGACGGTCTAAGGAAAGGAACAGGAGAGAGAGGACACATATCTTCCACTGGGACTGAGGCCGACATGAGATGTGCAGCAAGGAGGAAGCCCATTAATGCTGTGGTAAAGGAAAGGCTCGCAGTTCATCAGTGGGCTGACGCCATACTGTCCTTTACTTAAGACTGATACCAAACACTCGCTGCCTCCCACCCACCTTCCATACACCCCTGTCACAGTAGGGGGAGGGGGGGGGGGGGGGTACTCATTCATTTAGGACTATGTTGTGAATGATTTATGTGTAGGATGAGGAGCAGCTCATGGCCCGTAATGAGGTGCAGGCCACTATTTGCACTTTCATCTTGCGCTGCCCAAAGATTCCCCTTATCCTCATGACAATAAAAGCCTCTCTGTGCCTCGACTTCTTATTCTCTCTATCACTCTGCCTCACTGTCATTTTGATATTTTAAACATTAACAAATGCACCCGAAGCTTCATGCAGCTACATCTGCACAGACAGGCCGAGTCATGAATGCATACATAAACATTAAAGCGGGGTTCCACTCATGTACAACACAAGCTCAGTGTTGCACGTTTGTACAGGACATCTAGTGACACCGTCTCTTTTTGATGACATCAGAAGCTATCCCTGGCTCAGCAATGGGGATACACTGTAATGTTGGGTGGGTCAATCAGCTTCCACTTAAATCTGCCAGAAAAAGCTTTTTAGAATCGAACGCTAAAGGCTCCTGTGTTCTCCATGTGTGTTACGGCACGTATTGATGAAGAAAGCACAACAGCAGTTGCGTGGTTTTCACTGACAATAGCCTAAGTGGTATTACGACTCACAGAATACTAAATACAAATGCGATAAGATTGGTCAATTGGCATTGGTCAATTATGTTTTTCAGAAACATCTTTACTGTGTGTGGAGTATATTTTAAATAGATCTACCGTCCATGTTTTTCTCTCCCCATAATCCTCCCATGTTCACCTGATGTGCAAAATACAACTGCAAATGGTAAAAAAGTATATTTTTAAAAAAAAGCCACCTTTAACAGATCACCCCCACACACACACACACACACACCACTACCACACACACACACACACACACACACACACACACCACCACCCAATATCAACAAGAACACTCACACTTCCCCAGCGGCAACATATACATACACACTGGGGATCAAAGCGCATTGACTCCACCGGGCCCAACAAGCAGCCTTTGGCCTGCCATGTGAGTGTCAGGGAGAATCAACCTGAGAGACACACGTAGCAGCATCAGAGAGGCCTGGGGAGGAGCTGCAGAGACAAGACACACAGCACAGAGGCTAACACTAAGGCTGCAGCCGCCTGATAAGACTTACTGTTGCATTATCTCTCCATGGGCCTACTGAGCTGGCACACACACACACACACACATGTGTACACATATATACTATGTATATATACACTGTCAGTTTGTGAGTATTTATATATACAGTGGGTACGGAAAGTATTCAGACCCCTTTACATTCTTCACTCTTTGTTTCATTGCAGCCATTTTCCAAAAATAAAAATAAAATCATTTTATTTCTCATTAATGTACACTCAGCACCCCATCTTGGCAGAAAAAAAACTGAAATTTAGAAATTATTGCACATTTATTAAAAAAGAAAAACTGAAATATCACATGGTCATAAGTGTTTAGACCCTTTGCTCAGTATTGAGTAGAAGCACCCTTCTTGGGAATGATGCAACACGTTTTTCACACCTGGATTTGGGGATCCTCTGCCATTCTTCCTTGCAGATCCTCTCCAGTTCCGTCAGGTTGGATGGTGAACATTGGTGGACAGCCATTTTCAAGTCTCTCCAGAGATGCTCAATTGGGTTTAGGTCAGGGCTCTGGCTGGGCCAGTCAAGAATGGTCACTCTGGATGAGGTTTTCTTCCAGGATCTCTCTGTACTTGGCCGCATTCATCTCCTTCAATTGCCACCAGTCGTCCTGTCCCTGCAGCTGAAAACACCTCCATAGCATGATGCTGCCACCACCATGTTTCACTGTTGGGATTGTATTGGACAGGTGATGAGCAGTGCCTGGTTTAATACCGCTTTGAATTAACGCCAAAAAGTTCAATCTTGGTCTCATCGGGCCAGAGAGTCTTATTTCTCATAGTCTGGGAGTCCTTCATGTGTTTTTTGGCAAACTCTATGCAGGCTTTCATATGTCTTGCACTG
>JAODOY010078538.1:0-15482 GCA_025399855.1 Forbesichthys papilliferus | reverse complement strand
GGGCACACACCCACCCATAATCCAGCCCACCAACCATGCACCACCATGTCGCCACCATTAGCAGAACCCCGGAGACGTCACCACAGAAGCACTAAATAACCCATTAACTAAGTATTATGCATCATATGCTTTATTACCGTGATTCCTACTAGGTCCATCTTTACAAAACTAATTTACAAGACAGTATAGCATCTAACAAACCAATAAAGATTGGAGATGAGCATTGTGTGTTAAGGGGCATCTGGCTGCAGATTTGATTTGGTCCATTACTGTAAGAAACATTGTCCTTTCAATTACTGTCCACATTTATAATCTGTCTCCCACTCATCCTATTAGCATGGACCCACCTGGCTAGAATAGGCTCAGAGCAGGAAGGCATTCTTCCCTCTGAGTCTGCTGTTTAATGTCCTCCAAATCCCTCACAGTGCAAATGTGTACAAGACCTATTTAATATACTTTCTTTATTTCTCTAACTATTTCATACCTGCCCGTATTGCTTCTTGGGTCCTGACTTAGGCACAATAACATGCAGATGATGCACTGTATTGCTTTGTCTGGTGATTAGTTAACTTGTTTGTAAGAGCCCATGACAAAGACAATGATCATCATGTCCACATGTACACTAATACATTTTATAACTGGGATTCTCCTGCTTCATTTAAAAAACACCAATAAAACTATCTCTATCCACATTAAAATGCCTCTGCATGCTTTCAAGCCTGCAGAATGCCTTATGTAAACAAAGGAAATAATGGCGCACAAGCTGACTGTACAAGCGAAAAACTCAGCTTTCCCTCTCAACGTGTGAACACTGAATACAGAGTTTGTAAATAACTTTGATTAAACTCTATATTTAGTGCTCATATACACCCCATAGTAAAAGCTACGTATTGTACTTGTGGACTAGGCATAGGTCTGTTGTGTGTGTGTAAACTATTAGGCATGTAGAATGTTGTGTTATACTATAATTGTTCTACTGGAGGCCACAGGTGCTCTAATACAGTCGGTTAACTGTAGTTAACTATAGTGTGTATGCTGCCCAGACAAAAAAGCAGTTGGAATGCAGTGCCTCCTCCTCCTGTCACCTCCCAGAACCTGCTGCTTTTTAGTAACAGAAATAGCACATAACGTCACCCTGAGTAAAAATGCACTGTGTAGCCACTACGATGCATTGGTTTCTAAGTGTGTTTAATAGCCACAAGGAAACAGACAATGTGACATGTTTACTTACAGGCTTTCAGCTTACAACAGGTGATATGCATGCCAGTCTCCTGTACATGCTCTGTCAGTCAAATAAAGTAACATGTACTCCATATCATTACACACTACAAATATACATTTCTATGTAAAATGTTGAATTGTTGACCAGCTGCCAAAGTAGCTATAATGACTGTATGTAAAATACTGCCTCAGCATACACATTTACAAGTGAAAGATTTCATTGTCTAATACATAAATGTGTATCTAATGCACCCAACTCTTTATAAATGTAGTTTTGGTGTGGCACTGCATGTTGTCTGTAGGACTTGTCACCTCTGTGGGCGGGTGAAGGAGTTTGGCTTGCAGAGAAGCAGGAAGCCTGGTTTGTACTTCCTGAGATTAATTAAGGTCTCTTGAGGGAAATACAAACTTGAAGTTGAAGGCGTATCAACACACCCAATACTGCACAGATATACATACTGTAAATGTCTATATTGCACAACAGCTTGATAAACCTTCAACAGCATAAAACGTGCTTAAGAAAATAGTTTTGGAAATCTGGATGTTGTTAAAAGGATTCCAAATATGCTTTGCACAACATACAGTAGAGTGCCACATAGATGGCAGGCATACAATGTTAAGGTCCATTTAGTTATCCACATTTAAAGTGACTCTATATGCTTTTCTGCTTCTAGATGTCACACACGGTGCACATCGTTTGCTGCTATAGTTTGTTTGTTATGTTTAAAATATTGTATAGATCACCTGTAAATTATAGCATATTTTATAAATCAATAATATTGTAGTAGGAATCTAAATATCTATCTCCCTCCATGACTAAAATAGCTTAGGGGGGCTGACAGTCAACCTTCATCGCTGCACAAGGGTCAGACAGACAGACAGACTGGTGACAGAAAGACACCTAATCTCTGGGGACCAGCAGTGACTCACTACACAATAACAGAAGTGCCTACTGTAGAGTTCCAGACATATGCACACTACAGACCAACTGCCAGCTATCATGCCATTAACCGGACAGGGTGGGATTGTGAGACACAGGCCGAGGCTGAATTGTGTGTCCTTCCTGAGCAAAAGTTCACCAGGGCACCGTCAATACACAGTAACGCTGCTGTCCCACAAAACTTCATAACGAACACACAATTTGCATTTGACAACACAAAGTTGAATGTTTCTGTTTTTTCATTCCAACATCCATTATCCCAAATAGAGCCCTGCCATTTGCACACACACATTCACCCATATCTAAACATGTGAGACCATGCACACTACAGTTCCCATTGGTCAGGAAATGGTCCTCTACCTGGAGAAGAAGCCAATGTGTCTTACTGATGTGTCTTGCTACAAGAAGGTACAGTGCTGGCCCCACAGAAAGGTCAACTGCTGCAATGAAAGCACCCTAATATAATCACACTAGACATAATGAAATGACAATGGACATCACTCATGATGGACCATGCACAATCGACCTCTGCATGCCAAAATATTAGTTTCTTTGGTTGCCTTATTGTAATATAAGCAGAGAAAGGCCTTGTCTGTGTATATGTGATATGAAGTACCACAATATATATTCCTTCACGTGTTTATTACTCGGCTGAAGAATCAGAGCAGCGGAAGCGGTATGACAATCGCTTTACCGCACCGTTGTGACGAAAAGAGAGCTGAGCCGGAAGGCAAAGCTCTAACGGGAAATTTTCGTTCCTACCCTCACCAATTGTCATGACCGAAATAACTAGAACGCTGGAACAGGCAGACAAAATTGGTTTTCTCAGGAGTTTGGCGGGCATCTCCCTCAGAGATAAATTGAGAAGCTCGGCTATCCGTGAGGAAATCGGAGTAGAACTGCTGCTCCTTTGCTTGAAGCCAGTTGAGGTGGTTCGGGCATCTGGTAAGAATGCCCCCATGGGCGCCTCCCTAGGGAGATGTTCCAGGCACGTCCAGCTGGGAGGAGGCCTCTGGGAAGACCCAGGTCCAGGTGGAGAGATTATATCTCCACACTGGCCTGGGAACGCCTCGGGACCCCCCACTCAGTGCTTGCTGATGTGGTGCGGGAAAGGGAGGTTTGAGGTGCCCTGCTGGAGCTGTTCCCCCCGCGACCCGACCCCGGATAAGCGGATGAAGATGGATGGATGGATGGATATTACTGCACTGTTACTGGGATCCTGTAATAGCTTGGACTGTCTCTATGTATAATAATGTGGAATAAAACTTTGATTTGTATCTACATATACACACAAACACGCACGCACGCACGCACACCCACACACACACATCAAGCCTAGGTATCATTTCTATATCTTTTTAATTTGACTTTCTCTTTATTTTATAATTGGTAGAGTCTTAATTTGGACATGTGGCTGCTGTGTCTCTATGGTAACAGCATGAGGACAGGCTCCGGGGCCAGTATAGGCCTGTCTCCTCTCAGCCCACACATTACAGCATACAGACGGGAAGACAGACAGACAGACAGACAGACAGGCAGGCAAACAGGAGGCCACCCAGCATTGCCTAATTTGGAGCATGGGGGGCTTGGCAACAGACCTGTTTCATGTCTCTCACCAACATCACTCCACAAGTCTCTCTCTCTCCCTGGTTATCTGTCTCACTCTCTCTCTCTGGTTCTCTCTCTGTGTGTGTGTGTGTGTGTCTCTCTCTCTCTCTCTCTCTATCTGGTTGTCTGTGTCTCTCACTCTCTCCCTACATCTTTGTGGCCTGCTCAACCATTGTTATATAAGATTTAATGTTTTCTATTTAAAAATGTGTCATAGAGGCAGAAAGATCTAAACATGCCTCCATTAATTTTTAAAAGAGGAAAAAGCTAGAAGCCGCTTCAATGCAAAGCCCTTCGTCAACTTTTTAATAGTTTTTACTGCCTGAAACAATGATGTCATACTGGAACCACAGAGACCCACTGTGCCCGAATAACTGCTCCAATGACATCATCCATTTGGTCTGGCAGCTATCCAAACCATAGGAAAACGGCAGGCTATTATATGTTTTACAGTTATTGTTGACACATAGGCCTACAACAGTGTTATTACTTAGGCCTACTTCAATGATGATCTTTTAATCTAATCACATGTTCTAGACACATAGCCAGAGAAACATAGATAGATATGCCTATTTTTGTGTAATTTAACAGAACAACTAGGGCCTCTGAACAAAAACGTAGAAGACGTGACGAAGGTCACGGCAATCCACTCCAAAATAAGTAAAAAAGCCTTTAACAGGTCAACATGGCAAAAAAGCACCTACCCGTTGTGGCCCAAAAGCCTTGACACAGGTGACATCATTACATAAATCAACAGTGGGAGGGACAAAAAAATAACAAATATATCCCAAATGTAAATGTTGTCTAAACTCATAACAAACAAACAAACAAAAAATTAAAAATAAAAACAAAAAGGAAACTATATCTCAACCAATTACATTACAACTAGGGCCTCATTGTAAATGATGAAACAAATATTGTTAAAGTGAAGCTGTACATACATTACCAATTTCAGAACATACCTGAAATGGCAAACAATTTGCACTCTGAACAACTGAGTTGACAGATTTCAATAACTGGACTAAACATGCCTGTCACTTGCTGTAAATTGTCTACGTGTTGCTTTTACTCACCTCTGCGTGCAGCGTAAAAAAGATGCGCGCTTCTCCAGACAACAGCGCCTGAACTGTCAGGAGATAGGAGCTGCGTCGTCCGCGCTCCTTAAAAGACAGAGGCAGGACAGAAAAAAAAATACAGGATATGATCCAAACCTCTCTACGCTCGTAGCTATAAACAATGACATCAGCCAGGAATTCACAAGCTGTTCTAATAAAGTTAGTTTGCGTTAGGGGTACTAATGCAGCCCAATTGAGGAAAATTCTGTCCAATTATTTTTTTTATCCATAAGCAAATAGGCCTAGTCTATTTTTGTGGTTTTGTTTTTGAATTGCACATTTCAGCGGTTGACACAAATGAATCGGCCGATTTTAATGCGTTGTAAGACAATTGTACAGAGTAGAGGCTAGAGTGTTTTAAATATTCTCTCACTAACGCCTACCTCCTTCTTTGGTAATAAATATCAGCTCCAGTGAAGAATTACATGAACATGACTAATTTTAAACCCATAGTAAATAGGCTACGTGGAAACACGTACACATACCTGCAAATACAGATTTGTCATAGCAGTGCCAAAACGTTAGCCTAGGCTACTATAGACTACTGTATAAACTTAAACATATTAAAAAGATATAGCCTGTCTCTCTTCTATCAACATGCTCTATAAAATGCTATATTTTATGCATAGTAACAAACATAAAAAATAAATAAACTCTTGGTACAGAGTTTATTCTGTAGTTGATAGTACTATAATGTTGTAGTTATTTGACTTGCTTAGCACAAAACAAAGTCGTTGTCTTCCTTCACAAAAAAAAAAAACTCCAAATGTAGCAAGTTGATCAATTAAATGTCCCTTTATTATTACCTGTGTTGGGTCATTATGCATTTCATGAAGAATAATATCGAGCCTTCTAAATCAGAGAATTTTAACCAATAAGGTATCCAGATATTTCACACTATTTCATATCAGCCTGTTCATGTGTTACTGAATGTATACACTGAAAATGAAATAATTAAACATTCCAAAATTAAATAATAAATATTTGCACAACAATTCCTGCTAAATCATTCAAATTGCCAGTAAAATGCCTCGCCTAGATCATCATTACAGATCAGTTATACTGTAGGCCTACACCCATACAGTACATCAGTCACAATCAGTTGCTTATTTGTTCTGCATTGCATCACCTTACACATACTGTAGGCCTAACACACACACATAGGTCTATGTCTTCGTGGAAATCATTTTGGTAACAAAACGGTTGTACCAGATGTAGCTGTAGGCTAAACATACCTCTTATAAACATATACTTAGCCTCTGACTGGTTGATATAGGCCATTACACTGCTAAACTAATATGGCTCTATTAGTATCATTTACCAAACAGTAAGAGGACTGTTATTACAGAGCACTCTGTATCAACTCACATTGGTGTACACATTAGTTTATATGGATTATGATGACATGGGCACATACAGTTAGCTGAAATTAACACGGGTAATGCTATAATAATGTAAATGTATTTTAAGTCAGGATTTACACAATATGTAATTTGAATTTAGGTTATACAAATATTTCTTACAAATTTGAAATACATATTTTTAAATATTTGTAATAACATTTTAATTAATCTTAAAGGTGCTACGGGCCTAGGATATTTTTAACATTACAGCTATTTTGTATGTTAATATGTAGTAATGACTTCTGTGTCCTGAGCATAGAATTACATGACACTCCCTCTGTGTGTGTTGTAATCAAATATATTTTCTTTGTTTTCATATGAGGCTGGCCTAGTGTGCATGTTAGTGCATGTGTGTGTGTGTTGCCAACGGAGTTTTGGTCTGAGCTGCCAATGCATTTATTGTGACATCTA
Organism: Forbesichthys papilliferus; assembly: GCA_025399855.1. Classification (NCBI taxonomy): domain Eukaryota; kingdom Metazoa; phylum Chordata; class Actinopteri; order Percopsiformes; family Amblyopsidae; genus Forbesichthys; species Forbesichthys papilliferus. Next base: position 8,784 of record JAODOY010078538.1, on the reverse strand, counting down.
GTGGCAGAAAGTCATATAGAGCCACTTATAAAGGACATGATAAGCACACTGAGCTGGTCAGATTCAGTTCCAGGATGGAAGGCGTCTAGTGGACTTTTATACTCCACAAACATACTGCATACAGTGTAGTGTAGATTACAATCTTCACCTATGAGGAGGGCAAAGTGAGGTGGAAGGACAGATTGACAGAGAGATCTGTTTAAGTATAACCCTTTAAACCCAATGTTTTTTTTCAGGACAGTTACTCCATGGAGACATTGACTTGAGCAGAGCCAAGAGGCGTGCCCATATTAGGTGTAGCTACAGCATGCTACACCAAGCACATTTGTGCAGCACAAAATCTGCATTCACACTTAAAATTATTATTAATGGTTGTGTGTGCAAAAAAAAAGATTAAGGCTATCGTTTTGCAGTCTCTAATATATCTAACAGGAAAGCTTGGGAATGACTTGGGCTTTCTAGCACTACATGTTTACATCATCCCAGCATTTGTGATCGGTTAAACGAGGAAACTATTAAAGCAGAACATAGCCAAAAGCACAGGCTTGTTTATTGAATGTTGCACGCACATGAACAGGTGAGGGTATATTTACACCAATTTAAACAGACAGTACCTGCAACCATGAGCAGAACAGACAATACAGTATTTTCTCTCTCTCTCACACACACACTCACCCCACACACACACACACATACACGCAAGTCTGAAAACAGCACAGCAAGTACCTTTGGTCAGCTACTTCAGACTTAGTTCCTACCTAATGTCCAAGCCAAAAAACACCAGTTAGCATTTGAAGTACAGAGAAAGAACATATACTGTTAGAGCAGTACAGGCAAATACATTGACCTATATGGGTCTGCAGATTTCACATTTAATCTGGCAAATTAAGAAGAGAAAATAAAAAATAGTGGAACAAATTATTGATTCCTTCCCCGCCCCCAACCAGAGTGCAAAAAGAAATGGAGAATTATTGAGACCAATCCATGCTCTATACAGGTCATTAGCATTTGTTGCAAACAAACATTGACCTGGAGGCAAGGTGATATAATATAGTAGACCAGTTACAATATTCAAGGGCTTTTTCACAATCACAAATTAAACAGAATTAGAAAATGGTTAAGGCTAATGCTACAAAAACAAATGATTGACAGAAAAAAATTATTTGTTTTTATAAATTAATATAATTTTATACATACAGGTCTAACATAACACAATAACATAATTTCACAAATCCTTAGATTTGCACAAATTATTGTCCAAACTGTGAAAAAATGTTCCGCTTAATAAGTCATGAATAGAAATAAAAAAATATTGAGTGCAAATGTTTTTTGTGGTGTTTTTACTTTGTCAGTTCCCTTACACAACATTTGAATAAAAACATTTAATAAAACAAATTCTTACAAACAAAAGTATAAAATGGTGGGAAAATAAATCTTCTGAACAAGGAACACCAATTGAGGTGTCGAGAAGCAGACCAAATATGAGGAGGGAAAAAAGTGAATGCTTTTCCTGCACAGCAGAAAATAACTGTATGGATGGCAAAGCTATATCTACTTCCCTGCTATTGCCATCACAAAAACATACACACTTGCCCATTGCTATTGCCCCCCACAATTACAATAAGACACTCACTCAATATAACTACATTTTGCTCTGGCAACAAGTGCTACAGTAGTTATCCCATCCACATCACAACAGTGTTGCCAGGGCCAACGCTTCCTCTTAGAAAGTACGAGCTACCAAGACAGGTCACAACCCTGCCACGCTGCACTCAGATGGAACAACAAAGATGGCTGTCCTGAGACACCAACATGAGTCAGTAGCTTCTCCAGTGTCTAACAATCCTGTACACTCAAATACAAAGACTTAGGTTATTGTAACATTCATCCAAAGGTATCTTCAATGACCATCAATGTCATTATCTTAGTCTTTAGAAACTGCTGCTCTGTGCAATACTGCTAAATATGAATATTCATGTTTACATCTGCTCACTTTAGGGATGCAATTACATGTATATATTTTGTATACTATACTATATATTCTTTCAATTCACCTCATATTCTAAGTCATGACTTGTGCATGTACCAATCACATGGTAGGACATATTCTGCAACATCAAACGTATATAATTATATATAAAAATCAATGAAAATCTTAAATCAGACTTCAGGATTTTAACAAATACAGTAATACAAGATTATAATACACAAATGCACAGGTCATGCTAAATGTGGCAAGTTTAGCTTATGGTACCTAAGCTATGTTGGAGAAAGGATACAAAATACTTAGTGGATTCCTGCATTCAGTTTTCACAAAATGCCCCCAAAAAATAAGTTGTGCATTAGCCTTCACCGGTCAGACTCATTAGCCCTTCATTCGTCCATGTGTGACATCAACTTTCTAATCTCTCAGTCACAGTCAAAGGTCAATGGGAGGGATGTACAGTACATCCTACCCAGCCAGGTCTATCAGTGGCAGGGCATTGTCACCAGCCATACAGCTCACTGTGTGTAATGCTTAACTCATGGACAGGGGAGTCTCATTTACAGGGAACCGCCACTACTCCACTTCCCCAGAGGTGATGCATGAGTTGCAAAGCTTTACATCTACAATCACCAGGCACTTGATTGTAACCAGATATACAGCAGTGTTCAGCCACTTGGTCATAACATTCAAGCATTGGACCCACAACACAAAAGCCCATCCCACACACAGAAAAACAGAGGCGTCCTTGACATGCATATCAAAGTTAAAGCGCTCTTTAGCGCACGCAAAATACAGCAGGTCGTCTGGACTTAAGACACACGCCCCCAGAAATCTGTGCAATGCTACTGTGAGGTTACCGTTGGACTCATTTTGAAAACGCAAAGCAAAACGTGGAAGAAAGAACTATCGATTTCAAATAAAAACGCTCAAATCAAATAAATACACTACAGTGCGGTAATGTCTAAACGGCAGAGGAAAGAAAGCGGTAGAGACTGATTAGCCCTGGAGAGCTGGGCAGAGAGCGAAGAGTGGGGACGAGGTGGGGAACCAAAGAGACAACTAGAAACAGCAGAGGGAGGCAGTGAGTGCAGTCGAGGGGAGGTTCCTCTAGCCGGGGGGGGGGGGGGGATGTTGCAGAGCCCCTCACATCTGTAGGTGGGAGGGCTCTGTGATGGGGGGCTCACAGTCATCCATGGGCAGCACCAGGCGGGTGCCCCGCATCACCAGCTCGTGGTCCCCGTAAGTCAGCTCCCGGAAGGGGTCGTCGGTGGCGACCGGCCCCGCCAGCGCATTGCTGGTGCGGGCGCCGCTGGCGTCCGTGGTGACGGTGATGTCGCTGCACGTCAGGCTGATGTCCCCCTCGGTCAGGATGAGGTCAGAGTCGTCGTCCTTCAGCTGACACTCGTTCTGGTGGGGGAGATCCATTGCCTTAGAATGCCAGCTTAGTTTACATGGACACTATTTTGCCTTTTCGAATGGAATCTTTCCGATTGAACACTTCGGTTTACCTGTTTACATGGGATGTCATCTAATCGGCTCTGGTGTTTACATGCTGCGTCGCAATTTATCAGAATAGATGTTAATCATGCACACATTATGGCTCTGTAATTTCACTTGCCCCGCTAGCAAAAAGGCTCAAACCGGCTAGCATCTAGTCGTATAGACACGTCAGGAGAGGCTAATTGTGTGACTGCAGATGAAGTCACCGTACTAACTCCCATTCAATTATTTGCGCGTTACAATTGTTTTGTCCAGCCTTTGTAGGCTACAGTGGCTGTGCAGAATAGCCTACCGGCATCACACACAACAGCAGTAACGTAAGATGGGCATGTGCAAAGGAACGCACCAATTAACTGACAGGAGAAAAGAGAAGGATTCTTTTTTTTTGGTTGGTGTGATCAGATTACTGTACATTCAAAACCCTTGCTAATGGACAACATTCTGTTATGATAGTAGTTATACTGTATCTCAGCTGATATTATATCCACAGCCCGGAGGAAAAAAAAGGCAGAATATTTTGTGTAAGACCAAGCAGTAAAGTGTAATTTTGTAATGGAAAAAAAAGTTTAACAACAGTATTTGGGTGTCCTGGTGTCAATGATGTTTGGCACTTTCTGTGCAAGTAATATCAAACCAATCAAAACCTCGACTGAAACAATATCACAAACAAGACTGGTCCAAGTTAGCGTGACCATCCTGATCTCTCAAACTCCAATTTCATCTTACCCCGAGTATCAATCTGGAACCCCGAGTATCAATCTGGAACCCCTCAATGCAAAAGTGCTTTTCCAACGTGTGGAGAATAAGCCGGTCAGTCAGCAGTCAGCTGAAGTGTATCCCAGCGTGATGACATCACTGTACATCATACATTTTAGTTTCTACCAGCGCTGGTTTTAAACATGCTGATTGGGTGAGATGAAGGTAGGTAGTCCAAGGCACTGCCTTCAAGACAAACATGTTTGTATTAAGGGGTTCCAGACTGATACTAAGTCAAACTAGCATGGCATCAGCAGGGCATCAGGAGGCAAGGCCTCACCTCGTAAGCCTGAGGGCTGGTGAGACAGCGGGCCAGGGGGCCGCAGAAGGCGGGCAGCGTGGCTGTGAGAGGGGGGCCGCTGTGGGTCAGAATGGGCTTCAGGTAGCTGGAGAGGGGGCCTAGAGTCAAGGGCCTTTTATACATCATGACAAGACAGACAGACAGACAGACAGACAGAGGTGTGGTTCTACTCAAGTGACCTCTGGAGCTCATTACATGCACAGGGACTGTTACACATCCACATGACCAATGCAAGGCTAAGTATCCCACTGCCAGCTGTTGGCATTTCAGCATGTACTCAGTGCTCCCCCTACTGTCTGCTAGTGTAAATTACACATGCTGGCATCAAAAACACATACCAGATAATCCCCAGCATCCCAACTGTTAGTTACGAGTCGGTTCTGTGTAGAGAACGCACCAAAGGATACTTGTGGTCAAAGTTGTACCAGATTCTGAAAAGCCAAGCACTTTCCTGTTTGGTGCTTCGCCTATCTGACCCTTCAGCAGCACTGACCTAAAAACACACACACGTATTTCAAGTGGAGGCATCGTCCGGGCATTCTCATACAAGTGAAGCAGTAAGTAAACATTACGTGTCATACTCACTGAATTATCTTGGTCTGAGTCAACACCCACGCTGTTAAAACAAACAAATGCAGGTAAGAAGGCATTCAACACAATCAACTAGCAAATCTAATCCCTCCCCCTGACCTATTAGACCATTTTTAAAGACAATCACCAGAGAAATATATCACTTTTAACTATTGAGTCCTTTTGTTTGTTATGGACTTTATGTGTATTGTCCTGAAGCGATTAACCACACCCACCTGTTCCTCCCCTGTAGTTAAAACAAGCGGCCTGTCTTTGACTAGCCAATGAAAGGCTGTGCTCATACCGTATGCACTGACAGGAGAGCATCTGAGTGGTGCCTCCTCCACAAATCCACACGGTGAAGAAGACGATGAGGAGCGTGGTGGAGAACATCATCTGCCGTGCGTACGTGGTTGTGTCTCTGATGGAGATGGCAAAGGTCATCGCCCCCCGCAGGCCTGGAGGGTGTTACAACAGTGACACGTGTGCACAGTGGTTTCTATGAGTCACAGACTAAACAAGCACTGCGTCTGCATTTGTCAACATTAGATACCATCGTGCAGCTGGCATGTGGAAATGATGTGGAAGCTATGTGGAAACTAGAAAGGTACACAGCACACAACAGACAGCAGTGGTAGTATTTGACTATTAGCATACTACATTTTAAATACTAAACCTGCATATGAACAGTATTACACTATGACCAGATTAACTCCCCTACAGATACACGAGAAGGGCCAACAGGTGCAATACATGCTACTGACCAGCAAACATCATCATATGCTGGAAGTTGGACTTGATCTTGTTGCGTCGCCCTAAGTTGAGGAGGAAAGAGAGAGGGTATATGTTTGCAGCCCTGCCTAGGAACACTGCCAGCTGTGTGGGAACAGGGTCAAGGAGCAATCTTGGGCCAAGAAGAGAACTATAGCCGACTATGCTACTGGCTCAACTGCTCACATGCACTTAACATTTAGAGGCATACTGTAAGATGCTTGCAATTCCACATTTAATTTTTCAATCAACATTGTGAATCAGTGGTTTAAGATTGTTACCATTATTGACAGAGGCCATTTTCAGTAGATTTTTTAAAGCCTTCATTCTGATTAGATTTTAGGAGACCACATCATTTAATTCACATTGTTTCCCCAGTACGGTTGGAGAAACTACTTTTTCCATGGTGGTGAGACAGAAAGCACCATGTTTTACTGTAGTTAATATTTCACCCTCTCTGTCACAGGTTTGAGTTGCGGATTAAACCAAGTGGGGGTTGGGGGTTATATATTATTTAGTAGTCTGTACCAAATATCTCCTATGGAAGGATACGAAGGCACCAACAATGAACATGGGGTTAAAGATGTGATTCTGGAAGGTGAACAGGGCCAGACCCATGTAGGAGAAAATGAAGTTTTCCGCCAGGAAGTTCAGTAATTCAAACAACTGCAACAGAATGAGAGGAACATTCTTTAGTTGACCAGCATGCTTGTTGTTATGTCCAATGAAACACTTCAGATGAATTAATGATTACATGTCTCGCAGAAGAATTCAAGAGTTCGCTATTACTGCAATAAATGCCCATGGTACAACTACAACCTCAATACACAGACTCATATCCAGCCAAACCTGTTTAGTCCTATCCTGGGACTCAGGCGACAGGTTGTTGAAGGTGTAGTGAGCCTGGGTAATGCCGCAGAACAGCACTGCCACAACACCTACAGCACAAGTATGGTTATTATTTACAAGAGAATAAAACACCATATAGTCTGGTTTATTGATTATTGGTTTCATAATGATACGTTACATTAGATTCAATTTGATTCCTCCACACAATTGGACAATAACAACATACTTAAGTTTGCACATGCTACTTAATAAAATTGTATGTGTTGTCTATGGAAGTCCATAGAGGACTAAATTCAAATGAAAATGCAATCCCAAATAGCATTTTAATTGCCAAACAATTCCACACTTTAGAGTGGACTTAATTCAAATGAAAATGCAATCCCAAAATTGCATTTTCATTTTCAAAATATTCCCCGCATTATAGTGGACACAATTAAAACTTAAATGCAATCCCAAATAACAATTTTATTTCAAAGACAAATGCGCTTTGCAGCAGGCCATGTTCAAATAAAATAAGCTAAACAGCGCCTCCCTTCAAATGCAAATACATTTTCAAGTCACCGCACGCTTTTACGGACTAAACTCCACTTCCAAAATTAAATCTGTCAGGCCTCTCATCAAGGTGGATCTTCTAATTGTGTCCACTAAAATGTGGGGAATATTTTGAAAATGCAATTTTGGGATTGCATTTTCATTTGAATTAAGTCCACCCTAAAGCGTGGAATTTTTCGACAATTAAAATGCTATTTGAGATTGCATTTTCTTTTGAATTTAGCCCTTTATGGACTTCCATAGTTGTCAGTGAAGCCTGACAACACACACAGACAATGTTTATTCTCATCTCGCTTTACATACCGATTTGTGGCGTGTGCATTTGTCTGGTACAGTACCTGTGAAACCACAAGCCTCAGCCAGTAGGAATGTGCTCCAAGACATGAGGACAAACAAAGCAGTTTCCAGGAGCTGGAAGTCTCTCAGCTTTGTGAATTTAGTCACGTAAGAAGGTTGAGGAGTTGAACCATGCAAGGACATTAACTCATGCACTAATCCAAGGGTTTTAATACTTCATTTTAGATGACTGAATCAATGGGTATTTTGCAGGAAGCTAAAACATATAGTAAACATAACCTGAAATTTTTAAATACAAAATATATATACAAATATAAAATAAACCTATCTTTACATTCCAGATTAAATCAATAAATTGTACGTAAATTTACAACACAGAAGGATATGAGAGCGGTGAAGACCCCAGTGGCTACTCCCAGTGCAAAAGAGCCACTGAAGACACCCAGGAACATCCCGAGGGATTTCAGCATGGCCATGCCCTCAAAGGTGTGACTGTTGTCCCCCTGTGGCTGATACGCCACAATGGAGCTGGTGTGTAAAGCAAAAGACATTATGCGGTGAATAGGAAGCTTTCTATAAGCAGGTTTGTCTACCGCATCATAGTGTGACAGTCTATTTCTACCATCAGAGAAATGCTAATGGAAAAAAAAAACAAAAAAAACAATATCGCGATATTTCCCAATGGCAATACTGTATCCATACACGGACACTAAGTATCGCAATTTCATCATAAATTGCAAATGAGAATTTAACTTTGTGTATACAATATTTATGACATGTTAGTCGGCTTGACAATCACATTTTGCAGCAGTATAATTTATGTGAAATGAACAAACCAATGTTGACAAAAATGATAAATAATTTGAAGCTGGAAAAAGTAATAAATTGCAAAATATCGCAGAATATCGCAGAATATGGCAATATTTTATAAACCACAATAATATCGTACCGTGGCATAAGTATCTTGATTAGTGCTGGGACGATTAGTCGACGTAACCGACGTAACCGGTTACTTAATACGTCGATTTGGTAAATATACCTATAACTATGCTCCGATCTGAAAAAAATAGTGCCGTCATTGGACTATGAGAGGCAGCAATGAGCTGCGAACGCGCTTAGTAATTCCGAAACCAAAAGAAGAAGACAAATGTGTGGCATGGTGTGTGTTTGTGTGTACCTACCCTAATACATCCACTGATGT
>JAODOY010078517.1:0-15483 GCA_025399855.1 Forbesichthys papilliferus | reverse complement strand
GATGTAAAAGAATGAGGCAAAGATAAATCATGTCAGAACTTTTTCCACCTTTAATGTGACCTATAATGTGAACAATTAAATTGAAAAACAAACTAAAGTCTTCGAGAGGGTACATGTAAAAATGAAAACCTTACAATAACCTGATTGCATAAGTAGCTAGACTGGTAGGAGGCAACTTATAAAACAAAACAAATTGGATTGCTACCTTTCCCTAAACAGAGAATACACTGTAGCACAACAGCCTGGCTGTAGAGAAAGGGGGCAATAGACAGACCTGGCTCCCAAAAGAGGACAGAAAATTTGCACTCTGCCCGCAACGATTCTATGATGTATTTAATTTCCACAGATTTTGCAATGTACATTTTTATTGTATTTTTATTATTTATTTATTATTTAATTCAAAATTATTTTAGCAGTTGTATACAGTAAATCAGTCAGTGTTGGGTAATTCAACCCTAATCGAATATTGATTTTTAATTGTTTATTTATGTATGTCAGTCGAGATGGAGACCATTGTGGTATTTGCTTTAGGAACACAGATGTGGCACTCCTCACATTGTACACACAATAAAATACAACTTTGATCGATAATTGATCACAATTAGCATGGTCATCGATCAAGAGTTTTTTTCCCCTGGAATGTCTACATATGTTTTTAATTGAAAACATGAACGTATTTATCTGTATATACAAAACCAAATCCACTGATTCAGTGTTGTAAAACAATATACATCTAAAATGGTAGGTAGATGACTAGATAACTCAGCGTTTTACTGTTGCAGGTTCTCAGTCAGCCACTGTTGGAGAGGACAGAACACTCTTCTCTTCTGCTGTCTTTCAGCCAATTAAAAAATCTAAAAGCAAACCCAACAAAGACAGGTCTTACTGCTGCCAACAGTGTGGAAAGAGCTTCAGTTATTTGGCATGTTTCAAGACACACCAGCGTCTCCACACTGAAAAGAAGCCTTATAACTGCCCACAGTGTGAGAAGAACTTCAGTACGGCATCAAACCTCCAGACACACCAGCGTGTCCACACGAAAGAGAAGCCATACCTCTGCCAAGAGTGTGGCAAGAGCTTCAGGTCATCGTGCCTCCAGAAACACCGGCGTGTCCACACTGGAGAGAAGCCTTACCACTGCCAACAGTGTGACATGGTCTTCCGTGTGTCATCACACCTCAAGAGACACCAGCATGTCCACACTGGGGAGAAGCCTTACCATTGCCAACAGTGTGGGAAAAGCTTCAGGAGGTCATCACACCTCACGAGACACCAGCGTGTCCACACTGGAGAGAAGCCTTACCGCTGTCAACAGTGTGGCAAGAGCTTCAATCAATCTTCAAACCTCCAGAAATACCAGCGTATCCACACTGGAGAAAAGCCTTACCAATGCCAAGAGTGTGGGAAGAGCTTCAGTCAGTTGTCAAGCCTCCAGTCACACCAACGTGTCCACACTAGAGAGAAGCCTTTCCACTGCCAACATTGTGACAAAAGCATTAGCCAGTCATCACACCTCCAGTCACGCCAGTGTGTCCACACACTGTGTCTACTGCCAACAGTGTGGGAAGAGCTTCAGGAGGTCAGCACATCTCAAGAGACACCAGCGTGTCCATATTTGAGAGAAGCTGTGATTAAAATTACAAGAATCCATACATTTTCACTCGCTTATCTGTGGTCGAGTCGCGGGGGCAGCAGCTCAAGCAGAGGTCTGTAAACTTCCCTTTTCCGAGCCACATTAATCAGCTCTGACTGGGATCCCAAGGTGTTTGCAAAGGAGCAGTGGCTCTACTGTTCCTCACGGATGACTTGGCTTCTCACCCTTTCTCTAAGGAAGAAGCCAGCCACCCTCCTGAGAACCAGTTTCGGCTGCTTGTACCCGTGATCTCATGACCCACCTTTCATGATCATAGGTGAGGGTAGGAACTACATTTGACCAGTAGATGGAGAGCTTTGCCTTCTGGCTCAGGTCTCTTTTCGTCACAACTGTTAAAGTGAATTCAGTACCACCCCAGCTGCTCAGATTCTCTGGCCAATTTCCCGCTCCAATGTCCCCTCACTCTTGAACAAGACCCAGAAATACTTGAACTCCTCTACTTGGGGCAAGGACTCATTCGGTTTCCTGCTGAGAACCTTGGCCTCAGAATCAGAGGTGCTAATCCTAATACCAGCCACTTCACACTTGGCTGCGAACCGATCCAGTGAGTGCTGGAGGCCATGGGCCAATGATGCCATCAATGACCACATCATCTGCAAAGAACGTTGATGAGATCCCAAACCCACCAATGCCTCCCTAACCCAACTACGCCTCAAAACACTAACCATAAATATAACAAATTGGAATGGTGAATAATAAATGTAAAGGTGCTGTCACATGTTCAGTGCTACATTTGGGTATTTGCAGGCATTGACCTGTCTAGCGTTGTGAATGAATCAATCCAAACCTTAATAATTATGTTGCCCCGGTTACTGAAACAGCAATAATATTGTACATAAATGCAGTTTAAGTGGGCGTTTCATCACAGACAGGTATTTTATGTAACAATAATGATTTGACAAATAAATGTCTTTTCAATATTTCCATAGTTTCCCCAATATTTTCCTAGTTGTGTTGTCTTAGACATCACTTTTTGCCCCATTCATCATGAGCTGAACTCAAAGATCTAATACTTTCTGTGTTATTTCTATCAAATATTGTTCACAAATCAGTCTAAATCTGTGTTAGTGGGCACTTCTCCTTTGCCGAGATGATCCGTCCACCTCACAGGTGTGGCACATCAAGATGCAGATCAGACAGCATGAGTATTGCACAGGCGTGCCTTAACACATCACAACAGTATGCCGGTTGCGCACTATTGTGATGCGTTGTGTCTCAGCGCACTTGTTCATTGAGCTGTAGATCCACTGGGGTTTTCCCCAAATACTTTCAAAAGCACTTTGTGTGTGCAGTCGCTGTTGCCTTAGTCAAACAGCTCTCCAGTTTGCAAACCAATCTGGCAGTCCAAAGATGACAACAGTGTTCGCGTCATGTTTCAGAAACATGATTATGTGAAATCAAGGGAGGCAGTCCAATCGTATGTAAGGAAGTTTGTTTGACATATGTATTAACGCCTCCTTTATGACCAAGTCTTTTGAATTGAGTGGTTCCAGACTGAGGCACACGTCAAAGTACAGCTGTACCTTGCGAGATCGGGGTGGTCTCGCCAGGCTAGTAATCTGCCTCATGGTGTCTCAATGGGGCAGGCACAGAGAGGGCTATGTGAGTTCTAAGACACACCTGCTAATAGTATAGTCTTCAAGACATAATAATACGGTGCTTGTGAATGCATGGCTCTGGTTATCTAAACGTCACACCAGTTCCTCCATGTCAGCATCGTGTTAGACAGCCTTCTTGTTGCCCGAAACGTGTATTAATTACCACCTTGTCTCAAATGGTCTAAAAGAAAACATGTAAAAGTAAAAAAAAAAAGTATCTTCCATTCAGTGCAGCTGTCATAAAAAATTAAATGCATAACATTGTAGACATTTTGTTTTTCTTGTCTGCTTTTTCATTCTTTTAGATTAGTATGAGGTAAACGTGTGCTTAAAATGTCTGTATACAGTATGGTTGTATTTAGAAACTATTAGTTATCGTAAGCCAATACACATTTGGTTAAATTCACTAAATATCCTCATGCTGTCTGCTCCATTACTATTCTCTGTGCGTGCTGAAAAACAATCTGGTACTTCTACACAGCCCGGGCTCTCTAAATGGGAACATAAACAAAGTGGTGCAGGCTGCACACAACAATATCCTAGCCTTCTCAATGGGTTTCTAATGTGTGTAGCAGAGGGGGGCACCCAATTAGCCTTAGTGTGAAGAGCTAGCATTATTCTTCAATAACAAAACAGCCTGAATTAGAGCCAGCATTCTTACTACAAATGTATCAATTGATGACAACAGTAAAATATTAACTAGTATCCTCTTGAAATATAACATCCAAATGAAATAGCTTTGTAATATCAGTATTTGCTAAATAAATATTGACTAATGAAAAAAATCATCAAGCATCATCGAGCATTTACGTATTGAAATATCAGCATCATGAAGATATAACAAACTTCAAAACTTAAATACACACGTATTAAATTAACAAACTGCGCCATCTTTTGGTGAAAATACTGCAATTCAATGCCAGATGAGCTGCAGCATGCGTAAAACATGGACAATTCATATTCAACTCAGTAAATAATAGCAGATTGCAAATATCGAGAGTAAAATAAACGCAGGGCTAAGCAATTCGACATATGAATTTGGACCACAAAGCAGGGAAACGTGGCAATACAGTAGGCCTAAAATCACACAGCTAAGAAATTAACAACGAGACCCTGAAACGTTATAGCCTACTCACTTTTTTATTTGAGTTATAACATCTATAGTTCTGCAACATTCGGCAAGAACTGAGAGCTGATTAGCGATTGTAATTAAAATGATCAATAACATTTTCAAAGAATTAAATATTACATTATGGACGGGAAGAAAGCGCCTCTTACATTCACGATGATTCAAGTATTTTACAGTATTGTAAGCCTGCCTTTTTTCCGTTAGGATTTTGTTATTTTTGCTTCGAATCCAATGGTTTAATGTCGTGGGCACGATTAATCTCATAGTTGGTTCAGTAGGTTTGTTCCATGTTTAAAAATATAATAATTTTCTGAAGCCTCAATGAAGGAAGTGATGGATATTCACTTCCAGAGAGTTTTCAGCTCTTTCGAGTCGCCATTACAGAATAGCTAGCTAACTAGCCTAGCCTTTCCATGATCCGTGCTTCTATTTGCACATTGGGAGTTTACGTGAACAGCGTAATGAAAATATTTAAAACAATTCATGGATATGTTCAGTAAACGAGCAGCTTGTTGCAAGTGGAAGTGAGATCTTACTCGTTTTGGACCAGTCCCAGAATTCGTATGGATAAGAAAAGGCCAGGGGATTTGTGTCCGATGGAGCTAGGCTAACTGTCAGCGGCTGCTGGAGAGATATTTGTTGTATTTGAAAGAGTGATAATGGAGTACAAACAAGACATAACCCGCTACAGACTATTGGATATGGCTCAGAATACCCATGTCAACTTACAAATAGAAGGTATGGACATATATGATTGTAATATTGTGTTTAGAATTAAATGCCGCGATGGAATATTATTTTTTCCCCCAGCCACAATGCAAATGTTATGGGACTTTATGCGCACAGGCTGAAACAACGCACACAAACTGATTTACCAAATATATATCCATCCACTCATTCATTTACAATTTATAGTGGATGGTGAAGTATCAACTCTACGTTAAGCCAGACCTTGATAATAGTTTGCAGTAGTCTTTATTTTAAGGCTAAAGCCTAACATGGCCTAAAATAGCTACACAGGAAGATAAACATGTTCTTTACTGCTTATGGCAACTTAATATATCTTTCTTGTGGTGTGAAACGTGTCACATGCATTTAATATATCAAACAATTAGTAAATTAATTAAATAATTCAAATTCATACATTTTTCAAATGTGTGTTTTTATATAAATATACTTCCTGGGATCTAACAGAGCATGACTAGAGGTGACTGAGGAGTGTGATATGCAGAGGGGGAAGACTAACTGAATCCAGGACACTTGACTATCCTGCCTTTGCAACTTCTACGTCTATTTTGTGTTTTATTATTATTAACCAGTTTTAAAATGCAATAAATAAGTGTGTAGATGGAAGTTCTGCTCTTATGTGAACTTGTGCAAATGGGGAACAGTGTTTTTTTCTGCTTCTCTCCAGATGCCAGTCTCTTGGTCAGTAAACAGGAGTGGAGCCCCAGTCTGGACCAGGAGGAACCAGAACTCCCCCACATTAAAGTGGAACAAGAGGAACTGTGGACCAGTCAGGAGGGAGAGCAGCTTCAGGGCCTGAATGAGACTGATATCAAGGTCACTAATCCTGTCTCCGTCAAGAGTGTGAATTATACAGAGACATCGTCACCACAGTCCGTCTCTGTAGACCAGAGTGGAACTAAGACTGAAGACAGAGATGATGATTTGATGGAGCCAGGTTTAAACACAGGTTAGTTGTTATCCCAGTCTTACCACAACTGCTGGAATATCATTATTGCAGCCCAGTGCATTGTCTAATTATAACTGTGAAAACCAGTGAATTAAGTAATAAGGCTGAGCAATTAATGTTTTCTTTACCGAGCCCAACGTTTAGAACAGCTCGCTGACTTCATTTTTCTATGTATTTGAAATGTTATTAATAGGTCTATATTCCAATGCATGTGTTCAACTGTAGGCCTACCCTTAATGAAACGTTGTGTCGCCCAGTCCAACGTTAAGCGATGCATTGCACACATGCATAACAGAAACCCTAAGACAAACACCATGACACCGCCCTACGCACACCGGTAATGTCAAATATCTGGTTTGGAGATAATATTACATTTATCAGTACTAATGAACAATCATTGGCCCCTTTTGTCACAAAATCCCTTCAGTTGAAATCAGCTCTCTTTAATGTTAGATCTTTGGCTAACAACTACTTTTTTTTAAATTAATGATCTCATAACTGAATAAGTATTATTAGTTGAGACATGGCTAAATGTTACCACTGGAATAGCTAAAATAATTTAACCCTGTCCAAAACGCCATACATAAAACAAAGGGCGGATTGCAGTTATTCTCTCCACACAGTTTGACTCTAAGGTCATCCAACTTGGCTGAATATACGTCATTTGATTATCTTGCTTTTGAGATTAAAGCTGGTAAAGGCTGTTCTCAATATAACATTATACAGACGATTACAGTTTTCATAATTTTTTTTTCAGGAATTTGCAGATTTTATCTAATTTAGTATTGGATATGAGAGAATAATTCCAACCGGATACTTCAATATTCACATTAACAATCAAAATGTCCTCGGAGCCACTGAGTATCTGAATTTACTTGATCGCTTCGGTCTTTGCCATCATGTAAATGAAGCCGCTTACCAACAGGAGAACACTTTAGATTTAGTTATAACTACAGGACTAAACATTGACAATGTTTCGGTAATAGAATGACCTACTGTATCTCTGACCATCACTGTGTGACGTGACCTGGCGTTTTCTGTTGATAAGCAGTCGCTCCCATGGGCACCAGTGTAATTCTATCTTAAGGAACACTGTCCTCTTGATTCTGTTTTCACACTGACCCAGACAGGAAAGTACTGATACAGTATATAGTTCAATGACAATGTCCTAATAATGTAGATGTATGGAGGAGTTATACTTGGTGTCTATTATAGCAGATCTTTAACACTGTTCAGGGCACACAAGCAGAGAGCGGCCTGCTTTCAAGCATGTGATAAAGACACAGGTGATCATTGAGGGTTCTTGTTTGGAAGTTGCTCAAGTGTCCACACCACTGTCTCTCGAAAAACGTCACATCACAGATTAGATGGTGCACAGGTTCAATGTTGTCAATGAAAAACGCGCTTCTTTATTTTTACATGTATTTTGCTTTTGCTCTAATCAACGTTAAATGGAATCTGACGCGTGCGTCTCTCGTTCCAATATAAGCTTACGCTTATCCAGTAAAGGTAGGGGGCGGGGTAGAGAACAATGTGGTAGGTTGAGGGGTAGAGAGGAGTGCCATCCACTCAGCATGTAGGTGCAGGAAGGTGCATCTTGTTTAATAACATTTTATTTCTTTTTTACCTTTTACATATTTTAAGGAGCTTCTTTAGTAGTAGGCCAACTACCGGGCTCGAACCCATGCCCTAGTGTCTGGAAGTCAAAAACCGTTATTATAGTTATTATATATATATATATATATGTATATGTATATGTATATATGTGCATTTTGTGAACCTTTAGCTGGTGCGACATGTCAATGTAACATTATTTGTAATTGTTGTGGGTGTATTTTCTGCTTCTCTCCAGATGCCAGTCTCTTGGTCTGTAAACAGGAGTGGAGCCCCAGTCTGGACCAGGAGGAACCAGAACTCCCCCACATTAAAGTGGAACAAGAGGAACTGTGGACCAGTCAGGAGGGAGAGCAGCTTCATGGCCTGAATGAGACTGATATCAAGGTCACTAATCCTGTCTCCATCAAGAGTGAGAATTTTACAGAGACACCGTCACCACAGTCCGTCTCTACAGACCAGAGTGGAACTAAGACTGAAGACTGTGATGATGATTGGATGGCACCAGTTATTAACACAGGTTTGTTGTTATCCCAGTCTTTGATCTCATTACCGAAGACATAAGGTGAACACCTGTGTCTCAAAGTGTTCAAACTGAACTGTATCCAGTCTACTCCACTTAAGGGCACAGGATCGGGACCACGTTACATTGTGCTGGTAACGGGAGTGTTCTCATACCCTGAATAAGCACTGAATTAGCCTAAAGGGAAGAATGAATTAAAATAAGGTAACATGCAACGCAGACCTAGAATATGGGCCCTACACAAAGCAGGGGACACAAGTGTCTTTGCTAGTTTTACACCGACGCAGTTGTCATTTTACCATCCAGTGGACAAGGCACGTACTCTCCTTGTTGCACATGGACGAACGTGCAGGAGCTCAGAAATATGCACATTTTAAAATATTCTGGTCTGCTCCAGCCCTTTCACAAACACGCCGGTATAATGGCGATCCGCCCGTGATGATAACCCTAACCCTATTTTTAAAGGCAATGGGAGATGACACTCGGATTGGTTTATCGTACGTTACGCCCAAAACACACCCATGAATAATGAAGAGAGTAAGTCCAATCCTTTTGAACCATGCGCCTGGCGCACTGACCGTTGGTCTGCCGTTCAAATAGCAAATGTGGACTTGGACGCGCCCGAAATGCAATTTGTGCCTTGCGCTTTAGACCTTGCGCTTAGATTGTTATAATCGGGCTGCTAGTTTCAGCCTCTTCCGTCAGTTTGCACTACTTCACATATATGCAACTCTGTGCTCAACGTCTGATACATGCTAACCTGACACTGACACACCAGATATCTGTGTGTCTTAGACACGTCCATCTGGAGATCGGTCCATTGAAATGGATTCAAGAGGGCAGCCACATTCAAAAAAATACTTTGCATGTGATTGGATGAACCTGTGAACCAGCGAGTCTGTTGTTATCCACTCTTGCAATGGAAAAGTCAGAAGAAGAGTGAAAACATATTTTACATTGAGAAAAGCCTTTGCTTTTCTATTAAATTCTAATAAAACCGATGCTATATTGTATAATCTCTAGGCGTTTTTCGACTCGCGTCCCCGACGTCACACCTAAACCACGCCCGTAGCTAAACTACGACGTTGATTGGTCACACACAAGGTTTAATCACCTTGAGGGCAACCAGGGCAGGAAATTAAGGTTGCCCGCTCACCTTAGGCAAGTAGTTTACTTTTGCGAGTCTATTTTAAGAACCACTAGTCCATCAGGCGAGTGCACTTTTCAGCAGCGATTATAATTAATGGTAGTTACGTAATCCTCCTGTATATACTGCGATGAGCCTGCGAAGTACTGAAGTGATTGAGGATAATTGTCCCTCATAATCAGACCACCTTAAAAAAGAGGCTGTATAAAAATTGATGGACACTTGTCATGTACAATCTCTAGCTAGGAAAATATTTTTAGAGTAGCTTTGTAAGCTAACCAGTCGCCGAGAAATTAGAATCAACTAGAGTCTAGACTACTTTAGCGACAGCAAGCCTGTAAATGCATCGTTCCTTTTACGGTGCTGGCGCGATCAAGAATGTGTAGTGCTTGCGCTGGTGAAACTGATTGATACTTTTATTTACATTTGTTTGCTTTTCACGTGAATTGCCTCGTTGACATTATGTTTGCTGGTCGGGTCGCAGTGTTTCAGATTGATGCAAAATGATGCAGTGCTCTCCTGTGCAGGTTTAAATATGCCTACCTGTAGTATAGCCTATGCGGGTGCTCAAGCTATACGTAGGCCTACCTGTGTGTGCAAGTCAGGACCCTCCCACATAGGGTTGGGTATCATTTGGGTTTTATACGATTCCGGTTCCTAATCGATACTTTTTTCCACTTCGATGTAGTAAAACAATCTAAAGTGAAAAATGTTGTGAAATTGTATGCTCTAGATAACTCAGTGTATCACTGTTGCAGATTCTCAGTCAGTCAATGTTGAGGACAGAACACCCCACTCCTCTGCTGTCTCTCAATCAATCACAACCTCTGGACGCAAACCCAACAGAGCCAGGTCTCACTGCTGTCAGCAGTGTGGGAAGAGCTTCAGTTATTTGTCATACCTCCAGACACACCAGCGTGTCCACACTGGAGAGAAGCCTTACCGCTGTCAACAGTGTGGCAAGAGCTTCAATCAATCTTCAAACCTCCAGAAATACCAGCGTATCCACACTGGAGAAAAGCCTTACCAATGCCAAGAGTGTGGGAAGAGCTTCAGTCAGTTGTCAAGCCTCCAGTCACACCAACGTGTCCACACTGGAGAGAAGCCTTTCCACTGCCAACATTGTGACAAAAGCTTTAGCCAGTCATCACACCTCCAGACACACCAGTGTGTCCACACTAGAGAGAAGCCTTACCACTGCCAACAGTGTGGGAAGAGCTTCAGTGATTTGTCAAACCTCCATAAACACCAGCGTGTCCACACTGGAGAGAAGCCATACCACTGCCAACAGTGTGGGAAGAGCTTCAGTGATTTGTCAAACCTCCGGAACCACAAGCGTGTTCACACTGGAGAGAAGCCTTACCACTGCCAACAGTGTGGGAAGAGCTTCAGCGATTTGTCAAACTTCCAGAACCACAAGCGTGACCATGCTTGGAAACAATCCTTACAACTGCCAACAGTGTGGAAAGTGCTTCAGTGAGATGTCAAGTCTAAAGAATCACCAGTGTGCTCACACTGGAGAGAAGCCTTACCACTGCCAACAGTGTGGGAAGAGCTTCACTCATCAAAACTCAAGTATGGCATCAAATTAATCTCAAAACGAGAAGGGTGCAAAAGCACAATGTGTAAAATATAAACCTGCATGTTTTAACATTCCGTGTGCTTTAAGTATTCCACACAACACAAATGTTAAACCCACGAGCACAGAAGTATGAATTGCCCCTGTTCTAATTATATCACCCTGCTCAATCTGTCTTTATGCCTTTACGGTGTGTGTGTGTGTGTGTGTGTGTGTGACCAACATACAAACTACAACCAGGAAACAGAGTTCGGTGTTTGCTACAGCCTGCAACTTATTTCACACTGGAAGGCGGTGGTCCATCATCACCTGAGCAGTTTATCATTTGCCTATGTGTGAACGCAGCCTCATCCCGCCTCGCTAAGAAAACTACAACCAATGGACCTTTCGCCAAAAGCCAGTTGGGTGTGTCTGTCGAACAGCTGACTCGCATGGCTCTGAGCTGACCATAACATCAGAGATGACTTTGAGAACATCCGTCCAACATTGTGTCATTAACAATGGGAGAAATCGGAAAAACGGCAGGATTTGTCTTACCTGATGTTTTCAGGTTCTCATCTAGCCTGGTTGTTCTGCTTGTCCAGCCATGTCTATGTGAACTTCCACATTAAATATGAGGATATAGTTGAGAATGAGAGTATGAGAATTTCTCAAATGAATGATGTAGAAAACATCATTCCATGTCACATTTTTGAGAAAATATTTTATGGAGGATATTTTATAATAGGTCAAACATCATCATACACTAATAATGTCTACAGATCTGTACATTAGTTTTTTCCTTAAACAGAATTTCAACTGTGCCCCCAAATATTTGACTGTACAAATACATTTTAAAACCTTAGAGGAAACTAAGCATAGAGCCCTGCTTTGCCACACAGTTCATCATAGATCTAGTCTTTTAAACTGCACAAAAATGCTGTATTTAATAATACTGTATTTAATTAATACTTTTAAATCATTTTCTTCAGGGAGAGCATGCCCCTGGGCCCCTCTAGAAGGTCTGAGGTCATCCCCCCCAAAGGCCCATTTTCAGCCAGCAAAAACCCTGAGTATAGTAATTATGTTACCTTTTATAGCAAATGTGTTTGGCTGTCCCATGAATTTAGCTGATACCCAAATCCGTAGCATAGTTTACCGGTACTACCGTTTTCCGGTATGGTTTTGTTTTGTCTGACAACTGCGGCACATAGGAACATTTTGCCTTGTGATTAATCGGATTGCCTGTCAATCACATTCTAGCGACAGGTCCATTGCTGCCCTGTGAGTTCAACCACACACACAAACGTTTCCTTTGCTGTTGGTGGAGGCTGCGAATTCACCAGTCAAATTTGACCAATCCCTCCCCTCTTCACCTATCCAATACAATTTTTTTGATTCTGCGAAACTTTTCCTGTAATAGCATACTATGCTGATTTGTCCAATTTGTCCAGAATGCAATGGAGGAGACTTGGATTATCAATTTCACATTACAGTCTTCCTATGCGAAATGCATATTTTGTAGTGTGGAAACTAAACTGAAATTGCTATTTGTAATGTATGACCTCAACATGTGTATGTGTTGTGCACGAGAAAAGTAGACAGTTGCCCTGTACTTCTCTACCAGGTACTTTTCTATTCCACATTCCTCTCAGGAATACTGAGTGTCTTCTTGATTCTGCTTTCACACTGACCAAGACTAGGGAGAACAGATAACTGAGTTGAAGGACAATGTCCTAGGCAGTGACAAGTAAGTAACGGTGATTTCTCTAGGCACGCTCCTGGGCCTTCCACAGCCTGAGAACCACTGTGCTGAAAGCCCGGTCACCACCTTGTTTTAAAACGAGTTCTTGGGACAGTGTAAAAGGCCTTTGCCTGAAGACATAAGAGACAGACCAGAGGAGTTATGCGTTTAGTAAATCCAGGATGTATGGGGAAGCTTGACCATGCAAGGCTCTGTATGTGATAACTAAGATTTTACAAATGAAGTTAAACGTATGAAGATGACGTGCATGGGTTTAAGTCTATAAAAGCTTCTGTGTAGCACTCTAGTTATACAGATGTCTAGGATGAAATTTACATATTGAGTTGAATCTAGCTTTGCAGTCTCATTTGAGAGTACCACTCTAAAATGTGAGGTAAACAAACATGATACAAGAAGACACTTCAATTAATTGATGCGTTGTAAAACTGAAACGTTAGTTCAGTCAGGACCACTATAGTCAAAATAAATTATTTGCATCTAACTAGCTATTTAGACTTGGAGGCATGGCTTTGTTCTGGGAGCTCCCTGCCCTTCCATGTGTGTTCAAGGAAATCCCAAGGCAGGGAGAGCAGCAAAAAGACCCCCCATAGGGTACAGCACAGAGCAGGCATCAATAATCCCAGTGACATTGTGCTTTATTACCCAGATAACAGGAGGAGATGGTGGGTGCAAAAATGCTCACAGAAGAAGAGCCAAGAATGGGCGTCGGCTAAAGACGCTTTAAATAAGCGCCCCGACTAGATTGGCCAATCCTATGCTTTGCCGTGATCAGCTGAGCAGTCTGGTCACTGTGATAAGCAGAGCAGTGAGCTGACTGAGATCAGATGACAATTGAAATGTCCTGGCCGGGCGTGACTTCAGGGCCTGCCTGAAATACCGCCATGCTTGAGTTTTGCTTTTTCTCTAATAAACATTAAATGTAACTGACACGATTTAAATCGTAAGTGTACACCTAGTCCATTTAAGGTAAACTCCTCGATTGTGTTCGTGTCCTCAGCAGCTGTTCACCCCTGCCCCCAAGGACCACATGTAGAGACCAGTGCGGTCTGAGAGGAGTGCCACCCACTCAGCAGGTAGGTGCAGAAGGAGAGTCACGATGCATTGTGTAAAAGCCCCGATTGGTCACTCCGAAATACTAACATAGAACATGGGTAAAGATAATGCAGAAAATAAGGACATTTGTGTTTGGTAGATTATTTGTTGTAACAATGCTTTTTTAATGTACTGTATTGTTTGTTGTACTATCCTATCCTTTTAATTTGTTGATTCATATTCATTTTACCATTTGTCATGTTTCTTTATCAATTTCTTCAACTGTTAGGTACTTTGAGTTGCAGCCTTTGTATGAACTGTGTTGTATTGAAAACCAGAGAGCCTCAAACTGAACAGGTGGCGGTGTACACACGTTCCAGTTTATTGCGATCTTCCAATATACCTATTGAAGAAGAATAAATTAACTTCCGGAACCGCCATTACAAAAAGCATTTCTACATAGCATGCTGTCTTCTCCATGGCCATGTTTAAATTAAATATATTAAGATGACTCATAGCTGAATTATTGTTATATACATTTTTAATGAATGTATTCTTGAAATTAAATGTAAAACCAATAATGGTCATAACGTGTGTTGTGCACAAGGACAACAGACAGTTGCCATGTACATCTCTACCAGGTACTTTTCTATTCCACGTTCCTCTCAGGGACACTGAGTGTCATCTTGATTCTGTTTTCACACTAACCAAGACAAGGCAGCACAGATGGCTGAGTTGAAGGGCAATGTCCTAGGCAGAATAATGTAAATGTATGGAGAGGTTATACATGGGTAAATGAAATGAAATATGTTCCAGTGTTGCTTTAACTCTAATCGTTAACTGTAAGCTTTCATTTCAACATAAATAAACATGTTTGTCCATTAAAACTGCTCGATTGTGTTTGAGTTATTTAGTAGAGACTCTATAAATGCGGCTGGTCATATTGATTAGTGGCAACCCTTCTGTATGACAGGATGATCAGGATGTATGTTGGTATGCTGCCCAGGTAAACTTTGTGTTATTAATAAATAACCTACCATTAGTCGTACAAATCATAGGATGGTAGTCTAGTATAACTAGTATAATCTTGATATAGTGACATCCAAATGAAAATATATTACTCTTTTGATATATTAGTACATACTGTACCGTATAGTATTGCCATTTATATACTGTAATTCACAAAACTAAAAGTTACGTTTTAAAGACAAACCGCGTCATCTTCTGGTGAAAGTTATACTGCATTGCATCGGCAGATGAGCTGCAGTATGCAGAGCGTTTTTAAACACGATACCGACATGGTAAAATGAAATGCATTCTGCTCAAATATTAGTGTATTCAAGGCAAATATTGAGAGTAAAAAAACAACGGGGCTAAGTAATTCGGCCTATATACTCGTACCACAAATCGTGAAAATGTACACGAGACCACATTAACACACAGTAGGTTAATTATAACATGCTATGCTCTCAAGTTAGCCTACTCACTTTTTAAACCTCCTTGACAGAAATCACTAGCTCTGATAACATTAGACAACACGTAAGATTTGCTGGTCGTTTCTAGCGATCATAAAGGCAGGCTATAATATAAACAAAATAAGAACGGGAAGAACAGCCCCTGTGTATATGCATTGTGGGCAATTCTCCCAGGAGCGGCACATGATGTTTGACCTGGATGAACTTGGTGTGACGTTTTTTTTTTCGATGGTAACTGTATTGGGAAGGAAACCTGCAGTGCAATTCCAACTTTTGCAGTTTCTTCGATCTA
>JAODOY010078496.1:5084-15488 GCA_025399855.1 Forbesichthys papilliferus | reverse complement strand
TGGCAAACACCCATTGCTTAGACATACACATACTCACACACACACACATACACACAGGGTTCCCCATTGCATTCATTGATTCGGTGTCTTCCTCTACAGGCTGTGTGTGTGTGTGTGTGTGTGTGTGTGCGTGTGTGTGTGTGTGTGTGTGTGTGTGTGTGTGTGTGTGGTAATATTATTTGCTACATACATCGATCTGTTGTAGAAATACACAGCTGCTAAGGTATCTGCCAGGATCTAATGTACTGTTGTTTATATGTGTGTGTGTGTTTGTGTTTGTGTGTGTATGTGTGTGTGTGTTCCGGCATGCTAGGGTTAAAGAAGTTAGCTAAATTAGTAGCGTAGAAAGGTAGTGTTGTGAGCCTTAATGGCAGGAAACAGGCCAGGGGAAATACAAAGGACAAACTTTGCTAGCCTGTCAGCGAGCTACACTCACACACACACACACAGCTAACAGACAGCCTGGAAGACTTACACATACAATACACAGCTTTCATTTGGGCAAAGGCCCACACAAATACGCATACTAAACTGTGCATTTGTGCACAGCCTCAGTTAACACAATAAGCTACATTAGTAGTACGATATACAATACTAATACATGCTCACAGTGCAATATGCACTGTGAGCATGTATTAGTATTGTGGAACCAATCGAAACCAACAGCAGTGCAATTTAAATTCTGCTTACCCCGTTAGTTTGTGTGCATGGATGTCTACCTCCTACCATTCTCTCTCTCTGCCCAACCCCATACCGACCCCCATTTATTGTGGTCTCCTCTAATTGGAGTCTGAGATGGTGATTAGAGAGAGCGAGGGAGTCTGGAAACATACTGACGGAAGAAGGGAGGAGGGAAAAGGAGGGAACAGCAGAATGAGGAATTTATATTGTTTCTTTGTGTGAAATATGTATTTTGCATTATATGTAAGTAGGCAATATGCGTAACACAATACTGTATGTGTTAATTTGATGTGTTATGTGCATCGTCCAATCACGTGCCTTAACATTTTATGCAAACACGATGGTGATGGCGCTTTTGCAAAAAGTATTTCCTGTTAAATGTAATTGGCTAGAAAGAAATACATTAATCCTTTGTTTTAAATGACGAGGTCAATCTCTGGTGTGGTATGATCCAGCGGGACTCCAACAGTGTTGAATATAACCGGTGTAGAGTATCTTTGTCCATGAACATTTCCTTGAAGAATTGTTGTTCTTTGGGTTGTAAGTGTAACTGAGTTTCAATTTGCCTTTTAATATTATTTACTACTGTTTAGGAGATAGACGATAAGACACTATAGAGAGAAATACAATCTTTTACAGTAAAATAGATACACAGTACACTGAGCAATACTGTCTTCAGTGTTTTACAATCATTTATCACTGAGAAGGTTCATAAAACTATTAATTCATCAGTTCATAAAAAAACATTAAACTATTTATTATATCAATTCAGATTTTTACATTTTTTATTTGCTTTTCTGAATATTTCTGTTTTCTAGGTTTCCTATTCTTAAAGCTTTTTGTTTAGCAGCTCCACTTGGCTTAGTACAGTATGTGTGTGTGTGTGTGTGTGTGTGTGTGTGTGTGTGTGTGTGTGGGCGGGTGCACACACAGCCGCACGTGTCAGTCAGGCGTTTTAACAGTCCAGATGGCCTTGAGCGTAGACGACGCACCACATAAATTCACACTGTGTGTGAATAATACAACATACACACACACACACACATACACATACAGTAAGCGGTGGGTTTGCCCATGTAGTTTTTGAAATAAAACTCATTAAAAAAAAAGGCATTTAAAAAAATCTATTTCAATATCTTCTCTGGTTTTCTTTCCTTTTTAATTTGTCAATATATTTGATTTGTTTTCCTTTTGTTGTCTACCAGCAAATCTGGCAATGTTCCTTTCATTTTTCTCCACTTACAGAGATGAAATATGCAGTCTATGTGTCATGTGTTGAATATTTAAACATGTGTGTTTAACACCCAAGGATGTCACCACGAGGGTGGTCTCTCTCTGTGTGTGTGTATGTGTGTGTGTGTGTGTGTGTGTGTGTGTGTGTGTGTAGGAGGGTTTAAAGGCAAAATGTTTAATGTTTTCCGGTGGGCAACCTGTGGTAAATGAGTAGTCACACACACACACACACACACACACACACACACACACACACAAGCACACACACTGTGCTGTACAAATACATTAATTCAGATGCAGAGGAACATCATTTATGTTTTCAGGGTGTGCATGTGTATGTGTGCAGGTGCATGTGACTTTCTGTGTAGGTATTTGTAAGGTGTCACAGGCTCATTAAAAGCATGCTGTTCTAGAAAGCAAGTTGCCATCTCAAAATGAAGAGCTGGATGACACATGACAATGGGAACTACATTTAAGCCTTTGTTTCCCGTAGAGCTCTAGACAGAACACAGCACATAATAGAGAGCACTGTTTTGATAAAAGACATACTAGGCGTGGGTCTGAATCAAAGGAATTTTATGCTATTTTACATCAAAGCACAGAGAATGGAAGATGCGATGACATCACACACGATGACATCACAGTCGAGTCCGACACTTCAATTATGACCCGAGGAAGCATTTCAATTCCTGTATTCAGAAAATGGCTTTATGACATCACCCATTTCGAGCCAATCTCATTAGCTAAAGTGATTTCATATAAAAGTTCTTTATCAACACGCGTTGAAAATTAGATCATTTTCAATTGAATTGATAAAACGATTTCTGTTACGTTGCAGACACAACGAGAAGGAGATCATTTCGGAAGGAAGTACACTTACCCATATGCTCACATAATGCATGAATATTATTAGAAGGCTAGCAGATGGCTTTTAGCTTAATGAACAATTACCCTGCAGGGAGTTATTTTGAAATAGAGGGTGAATTCAATTATTGTTTCAAACAGTAGCGGGGTATATTTGTCTTTTGCAAATATTACAGTTCATTTTAGCTAATTTATTATGCATTAAATAAACACCTATAATCTTGTGCGTGTACATGTTTTTCCCCTCAAATTGTTTCCTATATGAATGCGCTTACGACTAAGAGCTATTAATAACAGAGTATGGGTCCTGAATGTGACCATAATGTACACATAATTACCATTATGTGGGCCGGGGGTAGAAAAAAGAGAATCAATCTGTCAGCTACTGAATTGTTTCAAGTTGATTAAAATGTCATTAGTATATTTAGCTAAATTACACATGAACTTGACATGTGATGGGGACACTTCTCATGGTTCACATAAGAGTCACATGAGATGTATCCACATTGTCTATTGTCTCCATTCATATACAGGACTTCATCGTGGCTCATTATTTTATTATCATTATGGTTTTTGAAGTTTTCATTCTTTTTAAATCCCAGTTTGCTTGCTAAATTCAATTATATAACTCCAATTAAAAGGTATTTTTTGCAAGACATGGGCCATTGGACTAATGGGATTATTGAGTTTATTTCTTAATTAATGAGAGATTGTGTGTGTGTGTGTGTGTGTGTGTGTGTGTGTGTGTGTGTGTGTATATGTACTGTACAGTATGACATCATTAGCATATTACGTAGCAACACCCAATCAAAAACCACCCCATATGGATTTGTTCACGTTCTGTGTGTATGTCTATGTGTGTGCGTGCGTGCGTGTGTGTGTGTGTGTGTGTTAAGGGAGATTTAGCCTTTAAACCTGTAATCTTGTGCTAAATCTATTGAAGTAATGTACGTATTTTGCTACAGCTTCAAGAACATGTTTATGCATATACAGTATAATTCATCTTTGTGTGGACATGTGTGTATACTGTTTATTTGTGTGTTCAGAAATACTGTCAGGGTGTTTGTGTGCTGGGTCTGTGGGTTTGTGTTTCTACGTATCTCTACCTCCCTCTCTCACACACACACACACACACACACACATACGCACACACGTACACACATATGCACGCACACACACACACACACACTCTCCCGCTGGCAGGATCTGCTGTGTCTGTGGGTTTAGTGTTTATGGATACAGGAAGCATATGTGTGTGTCAGAGAGAGAGAGAGAGAGAGAGAGAGAGAGAGAGAGGTAGGGGGAGAGAGAGAGTGCACAAGGCGGGAGACAAGAAGCGTCCCCTCAGTCAGCTGGTCCAGGAACTCAGATCACACATGCCCAACAAAGAACACAATCTGGCCTAACCAAATTATCAACAAACTGAAAGAAAAAGATACTTACTATTGGAAAGAAAACACACATCTAAACAAATTCAAATGCTGTGTGTCACTCAATAGAGAGTACACACTTGCACAATACCTGACCACTGTGACAGATATCACGCAGAGAAAAACACTGACCAGGTACAGACTCAGTGAACACAGTCTGGCGGTGGAGACAGGCAGACACAGACAAACATGGCTCCCACCAGAAGACAGATGTGTGACTGTGAAATGAACATCTCCGAGACAGAAACCCACTTCCTCATCCAAGGCACAAAATACAACCATCTTAGAATTCAATAGTTCAATCAGTTTAAACCCACCCAATAACAGATTTAGAGAAGCTCCCCAACCAAGACAAACTAGTGCTCCTACTAGGAGTCAGGGAGTGCTGTAGGCTAGCAGCACGTTAAGTGACAGCCTGTCACAACATGAGAGGCTGTGGCTGACATCCCTCCTGCATCAACCACCATGCATTCATGTCAATAAGGAACTGTCTGTCACGCTGCGTGTGTGGCGAGGGGCGCAGAAACAGACAGGCAGACAGCAGAGCGACAATACAAGGCTTGTTTTAATACAGTTCAATACAGGTTGGCACAATACCCGGTTAGCTGGCACCGTATGTGTGGGCAACCCACGGGGCAGGATGGACGGGGAAGGCAGACTGCCGTGGCCGTACCTCGGCATGCACCCGGGCAGTAATCTGGACGGGTTGGATGCAGCGGACGAAACGAGGCGATGCGTCAGGCAGGATACGGTTGCTGGCAAGTGCTTTCGTTGATCGACGTGCAACAAACTGGCCCCGCCTGATGGGGTTGCGTGGAATAGGAAACCTCGCACCGGAAAGGAGGAAGCCGCGTTGCGGCGTGGAGAGAATTGCCAGGGCACATTCCTGCGTGAGGAGTAATCACGGCGCTGAGGACGGTCCAGGGGCACTGTCAGTGTTTGTAAAAACTATTCATACTGTGTTTATTAATTCTGTGAACAGTATGCTCAATGTAAATACTGTATAAATGTTTTGTTGTTGTTGCTTTGGCAATATAATAAATGACCTTGTCAAGCCAATAAAGCCTTTCTTGAACTGAACTGAACTGAGAGAGAGAGATAGCGAGGGATAGAGAGAGGTAGAGAGAGGCAGAGAGGGAGAGAGAGCTATGCATTTGCATTGCCTCATTGGGATTCATCCATCAGAAAAGACAGCATTTCAAACAGAATTTCGAATGACACCATCAGGTTATGTGACCTCTTGAGAAGCCTCTTCTATGACACATGATGTCTTGATTGTAAGTCAAGCAATTCAGCCGTCACCAAACTGATATGGTTTAAAGGTGTGTCATACTCTACAACCGTGGATGGGTTTCTACATGAACACAAAGCCTTAGAACCTAACATTTCACAGTATAGGTCCAGTGTGTCATGGTGTGCCATATCATGTAATACATATCATATATCATAACATTCTCTCTCTCTCTCTCTCTCTCTCTCTCTCTCTCTGTACTGTACATAACTGTCTGGTCTGTATCTACAAGTGCCAGGCACTAGTGGCATGGAATTCCTTAATCTCTGTGAATGAATATCACTATGCGCGTGTGTGTGTGTGTGTGTGTGTGTGTGTGCGTGTCCTATAAAATGGTTGTGTGCATTTTAAATGATCATTCATAAATCAGCTCATTAGTACCCCATGTAGTCAAAATGTTACAGAATCAAACACTAATAAGTACATGCGCGCGAACACACCCACAAACGAGATTTGACACTTAAAATGAAACGAACAAGCTCTAAGTGGCTTACAATATGCTGTATCACAGTAGAGAGGACAGAGGCATGCTAGTTTGACTCACAAGATGATTCCATTCTGTTTGTCATAGTGATAAATTGCATTCAAATATATATATTTTCCCACTGTTGATGTTTTCATTTCCTGCGGTATCAGTGCTCTCTGTGAGAGCTGCCGGTGTTTCTGATTGGCTGAGCCAGCCTGGTTTGCATGGTGAATTCACAGTGACTTTGCATGCAGGCTGAACAGACAGTGAGATAGAATAGATAGAACAAGCAAGCGGTAAATAAACATCGTTGCAACATCCTGTATATCATTCCATCTTTAAAGGCAGGGTTAGTCATTCTCGAGAACGCTTATCGAGCTCAGATCCTTCGCGGCCCTCCGCAGTGCCACACACAGGAAAACGCACTGCGAAGCAAATGCTCTATTAACTATTCCAATACACAATATTTGTGTAATTAAGTATGGTAGCGTATTGCTGCCTCAAGTAAAAGTTTGTGAAAAGATCGTGAAAAGTTTCACATTAAAACGTGAAAGAATAGTTTCACGTTATA
Source organism: Forbesichthys papilliferus (assembly GCA_025399855.1). Lineage (NCBI taxonomy): Eukaryota > Metazoa > Chordata > Actinopteri > Percopsiformes > Amblyopsidae > Forbesichthys > Forbesichthys papilliferus. The sequence continues at coordinate 8,952 of JAODOY010078496.1, read as the reverse complement.
GTGAAAAGGCAGTTTCACCGTATGTTACAGTAGGTTATCCTGATCTAGGCTAATGCTAAAGTTTTATAGCCATAGCTTTTTGCAATGAACTGGCATCGATTCATACAACACAGATACTTTGAGGTTTTCCATGTGACTGTATGGTGACCCAGGTTAGGCTATAATAGGCTACAGGCTATCGTCCATCTCTGGAGCTGCACCGTCATACTCCAGAGCAGATACGAAGCAATGGCGTTTTCTCCTCCCTGTCACCTTTGTCATTTACTTAGAACAGCAAAGCAACGGTGTCACGGGGCTAGCCCGTGCCCTATATACATATTGACCTTGATAAAGTATATCTGTGTTTTAAGGAAGACACAGCATAGTTATTTGCTCCGAGCATTTTTTTTATTATTGTAATAAGGTGAATTGGTAATCTTCACTTACAATCAGCTGTACTTGCATTTCTGAGACTCAAACCTAATTAGGAGCGTACCATTGATTCAGGCCTTCCTAGGGGAAGGCACCAAGTATGTTGATATGACGGGTGTTGATTTTCGTACACGCAATGCTATTTTAATTGTCTTTAATTTAAAGTTTATTGTATTATAATTTAAAGATAAATGTGTAAATATGTAGGTGGACCAGGTTTTTATCTTCAGTAAGGTAATTGATTGATCGGTAGCTAATTACATTGACTGGGACCAGCTGCTTTAAAGGGAGAAGCTGAGGATTGTTGGGGGTGGAATATGCTTGTGCACAGGGGAAAATGAGTGAGGGAGAGCTACAGAGGCCTTAGTTAAGACATTGCCTCAGGTAGTTTATTTTTCTGTTTTCTGTAGTTTGGCATTCGGTTATTTGTTTTTTGTGAATATTATTTACTTTTCAGGTTTCTGTTAGGCCAGAGTGCTACCTGGTGTGTTGATTATGGACAGAATAAATACCTGGACTGTAATGGAAAGAGAGACATTGCTAATGGAATAGTCAATTATTCACTTGCCACCTTTTCACCTTGTGCTATTTCAACGGGCTGTTTCATGCACACTCAAGTGGATAAGTGGCTTTATCACTAGCCTGCATGCACAGGACACTAGTGAGTTCTGGTATAGCGTATGAAGGGTCCTTATGAGGCATACAAGTGGTTGTGCTGTGCAAATGGCTCTCAGCCAACACACAGGTTGAACAGTGACCTTGTAAATGATTGTCCTTGTGTTCACCTGTGTGTGTGTGTGTGTGTGTGCACGGGCATTAATGTGTATTCACGTGCATCAGCTAATTGTATTTGGTAGTTTACTTGTCTCCCAGGCACAGCTAGCCATTGTGAAGCAGACAGTCAGTTGCATTGTGATGCCTGGCCTTGCAGTGACTTAACATCATATGCTGATAAAGTCAGCAAACACACACACTGCTAATGGTGAGACAGGCATACAGGCAGACAGATACACATATGCACTATATGTGTCAAGACCAAAACAACGTGGAATATTTTTTCAATAACAGTGCACATTGCATTGTACATGTCTAGAAACTAGTTACAGTAATTAATGTTCCTCTACCAAACAGGCAAAACATATGATAAATGAGAACTTTACTTTTGAATTGAACTTGAACTCTACACAACTCTACATATATATATATATATATATATATATGTATATATATAGTTCAGTGTATATTGTATATAATAGTGGGGACCTTTCCTTATAGTCTCCCTTCAGTTCTTTGCTGTTTCACATGCAGTTGCTCTCCTTGGCGTCATATGTGTGTGCACAAACAAACACACACACCAGCTGATCAGCATGGTGAGGTGTAGCTAGAAGCCATTATGAAGACAAAGTCTCAACAGTTGTTAAGTAAACACACACACACACACACAACGATCACAGTATTTGCCAGGTCATTAATCTTGCTTTGCTGTGAGTAAGACGACCAAACTCAACATAAACTGTACACATATACACATACACACGTAACACTCTCACACAAACACACACAGACAGAGTGGTACTTTAAATTCCATGGGAGTTTATTTTCAGCCACCTCAAATCTTTTGTTTGTGGGTGTGTGTTTGTGTGTGTGTGTTAATTTGTTGGTAATTGTGTCATTAAACATTCCAGATTCCACCACTCCAGTGTGTGTATGTGTGTGTGTGTCTCACTACAATGACCTAACACTCAGAACACAGCATGGGGTCTCATAGATTAAAACACCCCGCTTCATCTCTCCTCATTAAGAAAAGCTGTGACCTTTAATCACATCAATGTGCTGTCAATTTTAACACCCTCTCATTAAATGACCACATAGCCCTACATAAACAACCCCTTGATAACATTCAAATGAACAACGAAACATTACTAAGCCAAAGGTTCGTTATAGTTCACACTGAGCTACCCTTGTGTTATTCATATACTTTGAGTACAAATAACTCAAGGGACAAAGATAGTGTATTTTGGATGCAGAGAACTAGCAGAGGAGATGAGCAGGGAGATACTAGAGAAGATAATATATCATATATCAATATATAAGATCATAATGCTTGGTAAACTGATAGCAGGATGACTACAGAGAGAAGATGACAAGAGGAACCTTCCCCTCCTAAAACCCTCAGTGACTGACTCCCCATTTTGGTTTAATCAACCAGACAGTTAGTTCAGCCCACTAGAGGGTAGTGGATTATTGCCAGGCATTAATCTGTATGACAGCAGCTCTTTAGCAGAGGGTGGCCACCCCTGCTGGCTTCCATAGTGGAACCTTCCTGGTAGAAAGACTGTGGCCTAAGGGAAACTCACAGGCCAAAGGAACAGATTACAAATGCCATAAGGGAATACACTCTGTATTGTCTGTATGTGTGTGTATGTACCAGTGAGTCCTACACATGCCGAAATGCGCCCCTCTGTGTTTGTGTAGCCTATGTGCATGTACGTATGTAATCTATATGTTGTAACAATGTGTTTGTGCCTTATTTATGATCTTATTTGTGTGCACTTTTGCTCTGTGACCTTCATTATAAGTGTGTGTGTGTGCGTGTGTGTGTGTGTGTGTTCCCTGCCATAGCACATTGTCCTCACACATGATTGGCTGTATCCTGGTGATTACATAATGCAGCAGCAAAGGGTCTCCCCAGGCGATGGTAGGATTCGTGTTCTACTCAAATCTAACACAACAAGATCTGAGGCGGACCTGTGCAATAATTTATATTTAATTAAATTCCAGGAACTACTACTGTAGACATTAACTCTGAATGAATACATATACATGACTTTATTGTCGGTACAGTGTGGGCATAACTGGCTCTCCTATTGGTCAGTATTGTTAAAAGAGCTTGACAAACTTGTTTGTAACTGGTTCTCTGCCCAATTTTAAACCACAAGAAGAAGTCACCATTTAAAGGTCCAAAGTACATGGGGGAAATAGCCACAATCCCTCTACAGTGTTTTGACACAGAATGGCAGCCAGTTGCCTGGCTGGAGGAAACACATTGAGGATGTTGTGACTGAATGTGTTATCGGGAAAGGCTTGGTACCATATGAAGCTACAGCATGTAACAATATGGCTGCTATTAGATAGCTCTATTTAACTCTCCTCCGCATTGTTCTTCCCATTTGGGAATCTTTATGTTTCTTAACTCACAGGAGACACACACACACACACACACAGTTGGAGAACAGGTCCAACAGGTAAGGTGACATGTGCCAGAAGCTCATTGTCAACTCACCGCAGTGGGTGTGTATGTGTTTGTTTTGTGTGAGCATGTCTTTACATCGTTCTCGTGCCTACATGTTCCCCCCACATGTCTTTCATGTGGGGGAGACGGTGTGTGCACATTGCATTGCATGTGTGCATCTGTCTCGCCCGCTGTGGGAGTGCAACAAACTGTGCTATGGAGCCG
>JAODOY010078485.1:0-15488 GCA_025399855.1 Forbesichthys papilliferus | reverse complement strand
TATCTACACCAGCCTCGTCGTTTTAAGGTTAATTGATGTCTAGATATTTCTAAATATTATTTATAGCTCTATCGAACGTTTTCATGCTTTTTCTGCTTTATTTAACATACATAATTTCAAAAGGGTTATTGAATCCGGCAGGACACAGAATTAGGCGTAACAACGGTCTCCACACGACTTATCCACTTGAACGCAAGGCTTCAGTGTACACGACTTCACATGTCGTCGTCACGAGCTCACGAGTTCCATTTGAACGCAGCATTAACCACACTATTTCGGAAGCTCTCAATCACGCGCTTCACCACTCAAAACAAAAACAAAAAAATGATGATAACTCATACCGTGCTATTGAACCAACCCAAAATCACTGCATTAAAAAGGATTTAATTGCGACAGCCCTAGTTAACATTTAATGTTAATCGCGGTCCCCCTCTCAGCCCCTCCCCGCTCCTAATGCATTTTTCAAAGTTGTAGTAGGTCGAGTCAGGCTCAGCACGTGGGTGCAGTTACACTTTTGAGTAATTTTACTTGAAAGTAGAGTTGAACTTTTATTTGAACCTCATGACCTGAATAATATAATCCAAATAGGTTGAACATGAATTAATGTGTCTAGACAAACCTTCTATTGGCTAGTAATGATATAGTAATCCCTAAACAAAATATCCACACTTTATTTCTTTTTTCCACAGGTTATTTACAGTATTTAAATCTGAATATAGACAGAAATAAGCTGGTGATGGGTGTACCTTGGTATGGGTACGATTACCCCTGTCTCAACCTATCGGAGGTCAGTCAATTAAATCAAAGTACCTTGAATTAGGGCTGGACAACAATGCAATATACTGTACATCGCGATATCAATTTTTTCAATAACTGATATGATTTTAAAACTTATTTCGACAAGCTACATTACACAGCATTTGTCACTGAATGACGGGCGCAGCAGTCAGTTGTTCAAGGCAAACTGAAACCGGCAAATTGAAATTACGTGCGTGATGACTTAGCCACTGCTATACAGTAGTAGGCTGTTTTCATGAGCTTAACTATTTTATTAACTCTCACCTAACAGCGAATGCAACAAGTCTTAATATTATGTTAAGTATCATGACAGCTTCCTCTGCTAACACATTTCTGCAGAACACCAGTTCTCTCTCTATTCAAGTAAAGGGAATTGATATAAGGCAGGCAGTGTGTTTTGGGCACAAAGAACAGAGTATCATTATCGCAATAGGCAATATCAAAAATGTTGCAGCAAGTGCAATATTCACGTTATTTTGTGGAGAGATATGTCCATTGGCTGTGTGGCTTGCTTAGCTGTGTTTAGATGTTTGGCTGAGGAAGATAATTACATTATAGAGATTGAAGAGTGGCCAACATTGATGGGCAAAAATAATGCCTGCTCGGTAGCTTGGAATTACTGTTGTATGAGTCCAATATGACTTTCAGTTGAAAATGTGTTGTTTTGATATGTTATACATTTATTTTGATGCATTTTCCCATAAACTGTGGTTTTACTTATGTTTAAAAATATCAAAATGATCGACATTGCAATTTTCATGATGAATATCACATTTTAGCAATATCGTGCACCCCTAGTAGGAACTTTTGTTAGTTCTTATATTATTTGGAAATGTATCATCACTAAAACAGACCCTTCTTTCCTGAGCAGCTGTAAACACTGTGGTGATTACTATAGAGGTGTTGATTCTGTCATTATTAGTTTGAGCCAGAGGCCAATGTAGACAGTCAGGCAGAACAAGTTGATGGACTTGATCCACCCTCGTAAACTAGATTGGATGTGTACATTTTTATTTTTTCTAGCTCTTACATTTCAGACAAAATCTTATTAAATGTATTATTTCCTTCAACTCTGAACATTTGGCTTTTGCAGACAGGCACAATAAGCTTTATAGACTAACACACTAAAGGAAATGGAAAAACCAAACAGCATAATAGGGCCCATTTAAAATAGTCTGCTGCCATTGTGTATTGGTAATTATGTACAGCATGTCATTGCCAACGTGTTCTCTTCTGACAGGAAGGTGTGTGCTCTATAGCCAAAGTTCCATTCCGTGGAGCTCCTTGCAGCGACGCAGCAGGCAGGCAGAAGGCCTACAGCTGGATCATGAAGCAAGTCAACCACTCGATGTCTGGCAGGCTCTGGGATGAGCAGCAGCAAGCTCCTTACTTTACTTACAAGGTAATGTTTAACATAGGGCTGGGCGATAAAACGATAAAAATGATTGCAATATAATTTTCCTCAATAAAAGTATAGCAAATGTTCGATAAATGTTTGTGCTTCGTTCGTTATTGAAATGGATTAAAAGAAACTGCCAAATGCCAATTGTGTCAAGGCTTGCATAATAATGGCCGCCCAAGAGTAGGATATAAAATGCAACCGAACGCAAGTCATTCATTGTCTTTTTATTTTATTTATCTGGCAGAGAGAAGGATGCCGTCTGTGTCATGATTGATTAACTTGTGGACAATCTCCCCTCACTCTACCCAATGTTATTTCAGTTAATTATTCTGTAAAAAAAAAATGTGTGTTGACTTCCACGTAGAACGGCCTGCTGCTACGTTACAACTTTCGCGAGGCTAGCGAACCGTAGTATTTCTGTCACGATGAATGCTACACAGCGACAGTGTACCATATAGCTCTTAAACGGACACACACTGGAATGGTTATGCTATCGGGAAAACAGGCAGGCTGAAACTATAATATAACCATTTAAATAGTAAACGTAAGCCATGTTCGTTAACTAATCCATCTGTCATCTCATTTCAACGAACTATGATTCAAAAAGTTCAGCACAGTCTATCACCAGAGGACCGAGATACGCACCTATTTACTTCAAAATAAAACCTCCACAAATGTATAAACACATCGATTAATAATGATTTCACTATTTATTTAGATGACAGGAAGTACACATTATAGAACTTATCAAAAAAGTATATTAGTCAAATATTTAGGACCGTACTATATCTTAAATATAACTTATTTACAACAAAAGGAGGTAGACATTATTTGCATTCATCCTCTTGTATATTGTTGAAACAGATAATGATATAATAAAAGTAAAATCCTTGACCCCAGATGAGCTCCCTAGCCATAAATATGTTCACCCAGGAGCATAATTCAGCCTTTAGATTTGAAAGAAATTTAATTAACATTTCTCATAACTATCAATATCGATTGATGACATTTTTTATTCTGATAACATGGTAACAAATATCGCCCAGCCCTAGTTTAACATGTTCACACACAATACTAAGCTTAAAGGTGTACATTTATTTTCTCATTGTTTAACGTTATGTTAGATGATGAAACAACAAAAAACTTTGACGTGTTTCCTCCTACTGATGAAAGCATGCTCTTACCTTGGAATTATGATGATAAATAGAATTGACATGAAACCTACTTAACATTCCTTTTTGGCACATTGACATCTTTGTGCCTTCTTTACACTCGAGTGTACTCAAAGTCACTTTACAGAGGGGTTAAGAAATAACAAAGATCTTCATAATCATAAATGAAAGACAAAAGAAACGGTGCGGCTATTTATAAACAATGGATTTCATATGACTTTCAAGTTAAGAGCTACAGTAGGTCAATTTCTTGATGGTGGCCAATGCATAAGAGAGGTTTTGCCAACCAGAACAATAAAATAAAATTACATTTGCTTTTGTTAACAGGCATATTTTTACCTGCTGGGGAAGCAGACCCATTTATTTAACATTTGTTGGAAAAATGTCTCGACTCTGCAGTTGTCAGAAGTGTCTGCTATAATATATTCCAATTCTAATGTATTTTATTGAATGGTAATGCCATTCAATAAAATACAGATTCCATGGCACTTATTGTTAGGGTAGGGGTGTTAACCCCAGTGTCCTCCATATATTTTAGCGTGAGTGATCTCCTCCCATAAATTATGCAAATGATAAATAAAAGCGCCCATGTCCTCATCCGTTGTCCAATTTGCAATGGCTATTTTTAGCAACAACACACAGTGTGTGCACGCACGACCGGCCAAAAGTTTTATAACACCCCAATTCTTCCAGTTTATTATTTAAATTAAAGCGGTCCAAGTCCAATGAATAGCTTGAAATGGTACAAAGGTAAGTGGTTAACTGCCAGAGGTTAAAAGTAGAAGTTACCCAAAACTGAAAAATAATGTACATTTCAGAATTATACAAAAATGCCTTTTTCAGGGAACATTGGTTAACAACTTCAAGCTATTCTGCAGAAATTAAGGTTGATCAAGCCTTGAACGTTGGTGCTACCAACTATAAACTTGCCTTGATTACTTATAACCCCATCTGCATAAATGTGGTGTTGGAAGACACTGTGGTAAAAATGGCACGAAAAAGGCATTTATCAGTGGAAGAGAAACATACCACATGATATTACATTACCTACATACATTATATGTAGGTCTTTCCTACAGAGAAATGGCCAAGAAAGTCAAGGTGTCAGTGTGTATAGTCTCCTTCACCATTGAAAGGCACTCAGAAACTGGGGGTAAACTTTGCCAGGAAGAGGTCTGGCGGACCCAAGGCCACAACAGAATCAGAAGAAAAGTTTCTGAGTCAACAGCTTAAGTGATAGGTGGATCTCATGACAACAGCTTCAAGCACTGCTTAATAGTGGTCATAATAAGCAAGTCACGGTTTCAACTGTAAAGAGAAAACGGCAGAAAGAGCTGCAGTTTGACAGGTTGAGATGCAGCAAGAAAGTCATTGCTAAAGCGTCAGAATAATAAAAAGAGGCTTGCCTGAGCCATGAAACACTGCCAATGTACTACTGAAAACTGGAAGGTTTGAAATTTGAAAACTTCAGTTAATCGCGCAGTATTTTTGTACGCCATCGATTAGGCAAAAGCATGGTTCCTGGTGTTAAATATGAAGAAGGAACATGGAGAAACGTGGAGAAGGAAGCGTTATGATCTGGGGCTGTTTGCTGGATCCAGGGTCGGTGACTTGTACAGAGTGAGAGGCACTCTGAACCGAAATTGCTAGCACAGCATTCTGCAGGACCATGCAGTACACTCTGGTATGCCCCTAGTTGGTGAGGGGTTCATCCTGCAGCAAGATAATACATAACTTGGACATAAGACCAAGCTATGCTTACTAGAACTACCTTAGGAAAGAAGAACAAGATAGTAATCTTAAAAACATGAGTGGTTAGCACAGTCACCAGACTTGAGACATTGAGCTGGTTTGGGATTAATTGGAGAGCAGCGGGAAAGCAAAGCAACTTGCAAGTGCCATACATGTATGGGAACATCTGCAAGAGCTTGGAACAACTTTCTGAAGAAAATGTGATTTCCATTGTAAAAAGAAAGGAACAACCCGTAGAAACAGCAGTGTCACATGATCAACGTTTAAAACGTGACGTAATGTTTCAATCGTCACAATTGAAGTTTTGAAACTCTGAAAAGGGGAGTTAAAATATTGTGTGGCTATTTTGTAGTTTATTTTAATACTTAGAATTGGGGTATTTTATTTTAAAATACATTTTGATGTATTTTTGCCCATCCCTGGACACGCCCACCTCTAACCATACGAGCATGAATTGTCCGCAGGCTTTATTTTTTTAAATCCATTTTTGCCCGTGCCTTGTCAAACAAACCTATTAGCTTTAGCTAGCAAGCAGTGATGACGAGGTAGCCAATATGGGAAAGTGTTAGTGTTCAGCTTTGAGACCCGATTGTAACAGCTGAACAGTTTTCTATGTGCATGGATGGAGTGTAGTTATGGTTATAAACAACGCACTCGCCCTCTTTGGAGAGTCCCATCCCGTGGGATTACCTAAATAAATGTCAGTCTCTACTTCATGGTGCGCTTGCAAATGTGTTAGTGAGTGGAGGCAGAGTTAGGTAATGCAAGTGAAAGCGGAGAACACCTGCACTGCTTTGCTTCGGGAAACAAAAACGAACACACATCTCGCCGACGTCATGTTTGTGAGATGGTGGGAGAAACAAAGCCGGTGTTACGCCTAATTCTGTTTCCTGCCGGATTCAGTGACCCTTTCGAAATGTATGTTAAAATAAAGCACAAAAAGCATGAAAACATTCCATAGATCTATAAATAATATTTAGTAATATATAGACATCAATTAATCTTAAAACGATGAGGCTGGTGTAGATAAAGTAGATTATTATTCACTTTTTATTCAGAAATCTTCAAAATCCCAAACTTTTTGCAGAGCAAACCACCATCGATAGCTAGCTAACCTTTTAGTAACCCTTTCCCGAAATAAAACACTTCGGGAGCGAGACACACTCACACACTGATATATTGTACATGAATTGAGGTGGCGCATGCGCACTTTCGAAAGGGTTACTGAATCCAGCAGGACACAGAATTAGGCGTAACACCGGCATCTTAAAAAATAAATCTGTGGCAATTGAAATGTTCACTATAGTAATTTACTACATTGCGCGTAGAACATGTCACGATACATCAGTACAAGTTTTTTCGATGTAATGTCCATCCCTAATGCCACCCTTGAATTTGAACTTGCCACAACTCTGCCACCCCATGTAAACTTTTATAGAAATGCCAGTTCCCTAGTCCCGATAATTTACAACTAAACAAAGCCAGACAGTATTTACGGTGAAGTCTATTAGCCTGGAGTACCAGCGCCGCCCTCTAATAGCGGTGTCACTTTCCAAACAAAATATATTGTCCACTACAGAAACAATAACTTTCTCACAGAACAACCAGGGACGGGGTCATTGTAAACCCTACTTATAACAAATTGCCGGCAACCTGTATATTGATCTATTTTGTTGGTGAGCTGCCTTTTTTTCCCTCAGGACCAGAAAGGGCAGATTCATCAGGTCTGGTATGATGACCCTGAAAGCATCAGTGCCAAGGTGGACTTGGTGAAATCTAATGGGTTAAGGGGCGTTGGCATGTGGAATGGCAACATCTTGGACTACAGTGATGAACCAGTTGCCCAGCAGCAGACTGCAATGATGTGGAATGCCTTAATACCACGCAAACTGGGATACAATGTAACAGATGTGCACGCAACATGAATCTACTAGCATTTGTGTAGTCAACATAATCTTTAGTAAAATAATAAGTTTACTGTCAAAGTAATTAGTTTACTGTGGCTCTTGAACATTCTTGTAAATGCAATGCATTCCAGCATTTTATTAATTGACCATCCACAGTTCACAAACTCCTATTCTGATCTTTGCACTTTTATATTTTTCTGAAATAAACAACTTTAATTAATAACTGAATAATATACAGTAATAAAAATAACAGTTTTGTGACTGGTTTCCCTCTAAGCATGCAGCAACAGTTTATTATAGTGAATATATAGACCTCCAACTAATACAGAATATACTTTGTCATTGCAAGTTAATGTACAATGAACTTTGATGTGCCATACATACCTGAGTCTAATTCTAAAAGACAGTAATAGATATGCAAATACTCTTGAACATACAGTCATCCCATTACATGGAGCATTCAGCCGCTGGGTCAAGGTGGATGCTGGCCTAGCAGCAGTCTGGGCTGTGTGGTGGCTCCTAAGCTTAGTGAGGTAATGGGTCCAGAGTGAGATGTTTGGCTCTTCTTTTGGGCAAGCTCAGCCTTCAGGGCCCTCAGCTCAGTGGCAGCTTGTCTGCGCAGCTATAAGGCCATACATGAAACAATAGTGAGCTCTGTAAATGTGCTTTATCATATCTTACATTGGTAATTCACTTGTATGTTCTGTCCCAAAAAAGAAATGGGGATTTAAAGTATAGATGAATGCAAGATACTCCCACGGTGTGGAAAGGGCATACACATTTTTAAGTCAAAATAACATTGAAGTAATACTGGTTTTAACCACACAAATGTAGGAAACCCCTACCTACACATTACAAAGTCAACAACCGATCAGCCATTATGATCACCTGCCTAATATTTCAGGTGGACAGCCTGACCTGTCGAGGCAAGGACTGCTAGACCTCAGTAGATGCTTAAAATCCTCTAAATTGAGAGGGGGTCTCCATGAATCAGACTTTGTCCAGCACATCCCAGATACTCAATTGGATTTAGATCTGGGGTATCTGGAGGGCATGTAAACATCTTAAACTCGTGTTCCATTCCTGAACCATTTTTGCTTTGAGGCAGGGCATATCCTGCTCCTACCCATTCACCCCTTCTCCTTCCTTGGACCACTTTTGACTAGTACTGACCACTGCAGGCCTGTAACAATCCACAAGATCTTCAGTTTTGGAGATGCTCTGACCCAGTAGTCTAGTCGTCATAATTTGGCCTGTCAAACTCATTCGTCTAACACAAGAACTTTGGAGAACAAAATGTTCACAATACAGTATATCCCACCCAATGACAATTGCCATTGATAACGGGCTAGTCTGTGTTTTTCACTTCACCTGTCAGTGGTCATAATGCTATGGCTGACTGGTGTATGATTGAATACAATATATGAACACGGAATGCATGCTAAGCTAGTATTTTCAGACCACTGGTGGTCATGTGAGTGATTGGTTTGCAAATTCGTATTACCTTTATTTCTGTTACTAGTTTCATCTTTGCATCTTCCACTTTCCTCCTCAGGTTGTCAATCTCATGGCTCTGTGTCATAATCTGGATGATTAGCTCATTCTGAAATTTATTTTTCATTATAATCAAAGTTAATGTCAAGTCAGACTAGATAGATTAGAGTCTGATGCTATAGTGTTAAGTCATTAGATTCTTCCTATCCTTCATACATTTTACAAATGGGGGGAATACATGCTCTTCCAAACATTTTTTAAAGCAGTGCTTAAACCTTAAAACATTTCAAAAAGAGTATTTCAAAATAAGAGTGAGGTAGCACATCTTAAAATCGGACAGAAATATTTTACAAACTTTTAAAAGTCACATTGCTTACATGTTTCGGCTAGAGAGCCTTTATCTGACCTGGTTACACATTTTAAGATGAGCTACCTCACTCTTTTCTTGAGTACTTTTTAATAGTAATTTTACAGTTCTGAAATCTCAGTTACCTTCGTTTTATAAATAAAGTAGCTCACTGTTGTTTCTAGTTTAATAATTAGGTAACAATCCAAACAAGAAATACATTTGAACATGGTAGCTTTTGATTACTTTATATGTAATTAGCTGTACAAGTTACACAAGTTAAACAAATTAGTATTTATTAGTTTATTTTGTGTTTAATTGACGAAAGCAGACTATTTTGTTCCACACCTTGTTAGACCTTCCTTGATGTTGTTTGCGTCTGTAATCTCTGGCCTGGAGCTGATGCAAGAGTTTATTATAAAAGGTCTCCAGTTCCTGACGCAGGTTTTGCAAGTTGTATTCCAATGGTGCTGTAGCCTTCTTAGCTTCAAAATACTTCTTTTTCCAACTGTCCCGAGCTTAATTTAAGAGATGAAAGGCATGACATTTTTTTTTTTTTTTGGTTATGTTATGGTATTGCACACTTAGCCTCAAGAACCATTAATTAAGAGGTTCTTAAGGGAACCTTCTGTGGTTTAGGTCTTAAGTCAAACCTCTTTTTCCTTTTTAATAAACGGAGCCCATCCACCTACCTTGGTTCCTCCGGTGCCTGGTTTGAGCCAACAAGTCTTTCCCTTTTCTCAATAATTCTTGCCTCGTCCACTCAAGCTGCGTTTTCTCTTCTTTTACCAGTCGGATTTCCTCAAATATGTGATGTCCTTAGAAAGACAGTCAGCTGCATTGTTGCAGATCCAGACTCATCAAAAAAGACAGATGTATAACTACATACCATTTGTCTGAATGACTGGAGAAGCGGTTTTATTCATGGCTGGGGACACATTGGAGCCTCTGGGTGGAGAGGAGCATTGAATGGACCTGGACGACGTCACAGAATTCTCCAGGACCTTGAAATTGCAAATAAACACACAATTCAACACGTTTAATCATATTCATGGATCTGCCTAGATTCCAGCACTTTGTTTTCCACAAATACCTTACTTTATAGACTCACCACACCCACCTGCTGGCAGTGAACTGCTGAGGCATGTTTGTGCTTTAAGGCCTATATAAACCCCTTTTAGAGAAGCCTTAATGTTGGCATTCAAGAGACAAAGGTAAAGCACATGAAACATTATTACATATCTACATCAATTCATATGTAAAATTATACACATTACCTTGTCATTTCTACTTATCTTCAATGTCTGTGTGACTTTTGAGTTTCTGAGCCTGTACGGTAATACAGTTTTATTAGTATGTACTTTCAAGAAAAGGTTATTACATTTACCTCAAACATAACGTACTCATGCAGCACCACACATACAGACAGCATTACTGATGTTACACTCATTCTTTGTGGTTTAGTTTAAACAAACCCTGTGTTTGCATTGGCTTTGCACCAATTCACACAAAGACACTGCACTCATATGTACTGTGAAACATATATAGCCTACTGGCTAATTCTGGAATATTGTAATAATATAGCTGTAAAGTACCTGTCAAGGCTCAGTGAGAACCCCGAGGTTCTGTCCTCCAGGGACTCTGGGACCCCTGAATCCCTGGCGGTTTGACCTTGCCTGTAACACTGTTTCTTCCTGATGGAGGTGTCCCCTTTTGCTGCCAGCCTCACCTGAGCTGAAATGTTTAAAATTTGTAATATCCCTGCTCCGTAACACTTCTTCTTACTAACTGTAAGTCACTTTGGATAAGAGCCTTGGATAAATTACCGTATTGAATATGGCATAAACATAGTAGGGAATGCTGCAACTGACTACACAACAGTTTAGATAATGTTTATTTCATATTTGTATATGTATGTATACCTTCCTTTAAAACTATTTTTTTGGAGGTACTGAATGAATAAATGTGAATGTGAAATTAATGTGAAAAAGTGCTTTATATTTACTTTGATTTACACCTTTAACCTGTGAAACATGCCTCCTCTGATCTGGGGACCTCGGCTGGTGACAACCCCAGTCAACATTGTCGACCTCCTCTTCCGCTGTAGATCTATAGCTATTATCTGCCTCCTCCTCCGGGCTGGGTTGGGTGGGAGGACAGTGGGAGACATGGGGGATCATGGGAAATTTCACGGGTTCTTTTGTCTCTGTTGGCAGGCTGCACGTCTTGTGGGGGAAATAGATGTGTTGCTCGGGAGAGCTTCTGTTAGTGTCTTGGCTCAGAGACTGAGAAGAAACAGTGCCGTCGACCTCCACCACAGAGAGCAGATAGAGCTCTGGCTGTGGAGCCTGTGGAGTTTATATCACACCTCTCAAAACACTCCAAACAAACATTCACAAGTGTGTGAATTAATTGTTTGTTTGTATAAATAAAATAAACAAATTTACACACGTATGGTGGGGCAAATGTTTTCACTTTGAGATCCCTCTCTTGTTCGTCTTTGACCTGTAATTTGAAAGAAAACTGACCATGATAAGAATCTATTTGTACTATTTTCTCTCACAATGATACAGTATGCATACAAGATTAACAGCCATTGCACTATTTTAATTGTAAACTTGCAAGTTGGTGTGGAATCATGGTGAAACGCAACCAACTAGAAAATTGTTCCAGTAGATCAAGTTGTATTCACCAGTGCCAAACTGCGGCCAACACATTTCAGGAATGAGAATTTGTCTATCCTTCTGTCCATTCCAAGAAGAGTGACAAGCTCACTTCTTAATGTTTTTAGGGTAATATCAGGATAAACCCTGTAAGTACAAGTAATCAAGAAGATACAGTAGGCATGGCAACAAGGTTATTTATTGTATTATGGTATCATCTAAAAAAAATTAAAAGTAATTATAGCTTATATAAAACCTATATACTATATTAATACTATATTAAACTTTTTTTTAAACCTGAAATGTGTATTAGTCTATCTTTATAGCAATATTGTTTTTAACATATGTTCATTAATAGTTACCAGACCATTAATAGTTACCAGACCATATTATACAAATATGCATCATACAACATACATGGCACTTTATTTCATTCTAAAAAACATATTTTGCGCTAGTATTGTAGGTATTGTATAATATTGCAACATGTTATGTGTCTCGCACAAAATGTGTAATTACTAATTGCGAAAGAAATGTGTGAACATTTGTGTGTAGACTGATGGGGTACATTGAAACTAAAGATCCTGTTATTATTTGTGAATTCCATACGAGAAGACGAAGACAATGCAATAAGCCTCTCAAATCATTAATATTGCAATTAAACATTCATATTACCTGATGAATCCGGCAGATATGAAGCATTCAATTGCTTCTGCAGGTACTTTATTCAGCTTTACGTTCCATTGGTCAACAGGCACATGCAGGACATGAAGCTCCACATACTAAATGTGTGGGGAATTAAATTCATACCTCAATAGTCTCACGTGCATCTTTTTTTATTACATGATTACGTCTATGACTTCTTAATAAGTATAAATTATGTATTTTGACATGTATTTAACATTTTCTTTAAATCTGCATTGTTATTCTTAATACTAGACAAATACCAAAATGTTTTAAGAAAATGTAAAATTATAGTCTATCTTCATACCTTACTTGTTTTTGGTCTTCTTTCTTCTGGATGTCTAATTGATTCACACGACAGTTCCATCGTCGTCACTTAGAACATTAACCCACGAGTTAATTCGCTTAATCAAGCTTTGTTGAGATTTGCCTGACTGCTAAGTAACAATGTTGTGTCATCAGGCAGGCAGGCAGGCAGGCAGTGGAATTTATTTTAAGAGAGTGCCAGCACTGGTTGCTCTGGTGCAGATACAAGCTTACGTTAGTGGTGGCTGGTGGTCACTCCTCCAAAACAAGTAGTAAAATCTACAAGTAGTTCTCCTGCGAGCTGTCTCGTCTCCAATAGCCTGCGAGCTGATATTATTATACTGCATGTGTTAGTGAATCTATACCACTGGGGGTCGCCATTGCAATATGCATACCTAAAACGACATCCCCGTGAGACCGGAAATACAACATTGAGGAAGAAACGCCAACATTTCGCCTTCTTTTTCCCTCACACAACACAGCGTTCCTCTGCGGTGCTAATAATGTCCGGATCATCTAACATCACAGCTATGAAGAAAATCGTCCAACAATTACGCTTTGAAGCTAGTATAAACAGAGTAAAGGTACCGTAGACTACCGTTACGTTTAATTCATGTTGCTCGAAGGGCGATTGCGAATTACATTCATATTTTAACAGTTGCCATCTTCAGACAGGGATAAACATATCAGTGTATTATGTTGGTATGAAAACAGTAGTTGTTTTACGCGCGTATTGACTAGCCTACATTGTGAAATCCCCTTGTCCTACAGGTGTCCCAGGCTGCAGCTGATCTGCAGCAGTTTTGTCTTCAGAACGCCCAACAAGACCCACTTCTCACCGGCATGTCTTCCAGCACAAACCCATTCAGACCACAGAAAGTTTGCTCCTTTCTATAGCCCCCTTCCAGCTAACACAGCCTTTGTAAGTAGCACTATGGGTAACTACATTTAAAATACATTGTTTAGCTGCAGGTTTGTGTATCCCAATAAAACTTTAGTCTTCAGTTAATTTAAATGTAATGCATGTATCTTAATCACAGCTTGATACTACTAGTGGCAGTTTGTATTTGATCCATTTATGTAGCAGTCAGTGTAGTAGATTTATGTTGTAATTCACTTTTTTGTTGTTGCAGGTTGCAGATTTACGATTCAATGTGCCTTGTGGATATGGTCTTCGGATTCTGTACTATGGACTACATGATCGGAGTGCCATGCGATATATTAACGCCCAACTAATCCTTTATACATGATATTTTTAAACATTTCAACAAATTAACACCTTGTTACTGAGACAAAGTCTTAAGATACTTAACAGTAACAAATGTAATCTAAGTTTGATGTGTGCACTCACTTTGTACATTTTTAATGTTTAAGAATAAATGATTAACATTTCAAATCATTTTATGTACACAATTCACCTATAATTCCATTATTTGGTTTCCACATTGTTACATCTTTTGTTTTGATGCTACCTAGTCATTTATTTACTTCCATCTGCTATTCAAAACCTGATGTGAAAAAAGTATTAAGAACTCAACAAGAAGATGTAGATACAGAATATTTTAGAATGTCACTGTAATGCACTTGAAGTGCTTGACATCCAGCTTCTGCAAACAAAGATGAGGACATCCAATATATTGGTCATTTTTAAGATGTGAAACAGTTGACTGGACCCCTCGGACCTGAAGGGATGACCGTTGACCATTCAAAGGTGGAACTTCCTTCTGCAGGCTTCCATTTCATGCCGCTAAAAAATATATTTTCAATAAACAATTGACATTTGTCAGTGTACTTTAGCCATTCTATTTCAAATGACCCATTTGTTAAGCAGTTTAGAAAAGGTATTCAAGTAGCTATTTATTGACGTGGCATACAACGGGCTGTAAAGACCTTGACTATGCAAATCCAGGCAAAAAAGAGTGTGTACCCTTAACCACAGCAGTTAGACTGGTGGAAAGGCATTTTCCTTACAAACATTGGCAAGGCCTTGACAAAGACCACTTCAGAAATCTACCACAATTCAAACTGAAAGGAAGGTGATGATAATTATCAATTACTCACCTTGAGAACCCACTCATACTCTCCAAATTTGGAGTCAAAGGTGCCTTTCTGTAAGGAGCGGAGCTTGAGGGTGAACCTGGGTCCCAGTTCTTGAATTCCAACTCTCTTCTCATTCTTGAAGATATATCTTTGAAGACAAGCATTACATTTGATTTCACTTTAAAGTTGTGTACGAGAAGTTATGTTAGGATAAATACAATTGAAACAGCTAGCAGTGATTACAATGGATACAGTAAATAGCAACTCATGGATGATAAATTGATCAAATGTCAAAAATCAAGGATTTCAAATAACTAAAAATATTCTGATAATCTAGTCTTTCACAAAAAAACTGGCTAATAAGAGGTAATAACAGTTCACCTGTGGAATCGGAAAAATATGAAGTCTCGCTGGTTATGAAAGGTTGCGACTTGTCGGCCGACAAACTGAGGGTCATGTGGGAACAAGGCAGCGAACAAACGGCCAATAGTATGCCCCAGTCGTGTGCTGAAGTTGTTTAAGATGACTTCTGGTGAGTGAGTTGTTGGGTCTTTGCCTCTTCTCTGAAAGTTAGTAAAGATCATTACTAGTGTGGTTACCTAACCTCTACCAAAATAATGAAAACTATTTTATGAAACAAAGACCATGCATTGTAACATTACATTCCGGGTATGTGTAATTAAATACAGTACAGGTGACGATACTGTATCTATATAGATGAAGATAACAACTTTTAAAGGAATAATTGTTTTACTTACCTTTAACTCCTTGCGTAGCCGAACACTACTGACTTTAAAATGTGCAGTTGGCCCATCAGGTAGATGACAGAGAACCATTCCATCTTATTATTGTGAAGGAAACGGTTATTAAAACATCACACACATTCTGTAGATCAACAGACATCTGAAATTGTATTACATCCAG
>JAODOY010078474.1:0-15489 GCA_025399855.1 Forbesichthys papilliferus | reverse complement strand
ATGGACCAGCTTCCCCCAGCTAAACCCCCAGGCACTGCAGGCCAGGGCACACACCCACCCATAATCCAGCCCACCAATCATGCACCACCATGTCGCCACCATTAGCGGAATAGTAGACTACTCTGTTATCTTAAATTATTTTAGCTTTTAATCATTAGCCTGCACCTTGATATATAATCAACAGGAGCTGCCACCTCATTAATGCCGATTAACATTAGTTAATGCTAATGTTAATGTTATGTCATAGAACAGTGATAGCACAATGCTAACCAGTTTCTAACACAATGCTAACCCTGTGCTTATCCAGTTGTAACACAATGCTAACCCTGTGCTAACACAATGCTAATCCGATGTCAATCATGTGCTAACACAATGCTAGCACAATGCTAACACGATGTTAACCCTGTGCTAACCAAGTTCTAACACAATGCTAATCCAGTTATAACACAATTATAACTCTGTGCTAACCAAGTTCTAACATAATGCTAACCCTGTGCTAAACCAATGTTAACTATGCACAATGCTAACTATAACCCTGTGCTAGTGTAGCGGCAGCCAGTAGCGATGTGCAGTAAATTAGGTAAACCTCACTCAAGAACACTTCAAGAACGCTCTAGAGACGGATGCTAGAGCCCATGGGCTTTGGCCTCCCTTGCTAAGGCATTCGCTCTGGATAATCCGTGCGAGCAAGGTTCAAGTGCCGGGTGGGACGAACTGCCGTCACACTAATGCAGTGCTAACTTGATGCTAAAATGTGCTAACATGATGCTAACTCTGTGCTAACACGATGCTAACTCTGTGCTAACACAATGCTAACCCAATGCTACCCATGTTCTAACCCTGTGCTAGCACAATGCTAATTATGCGCTAACACAATGATAACCTAATGCTAACCACTGTGCAAACACTGAATGCTTGGCCTTGCTGCTAGAGTGTTTACGTGGACTCCAGCAGTCTAAGTGTGATTGACAGCTGCGCTCCAGTGACGTTAGCCAGACGGTAAAGTAGTTCCTGACTGTGACATGATGCAGGAGCTTGTGTTTATTATACAGACGGCTGCTGGTCGGCTGTTGACTAGAACCCAGTTGTCTCACACACACACACACACACACACACACACACGTACACACACACATGCACAAATTACTACATATTACAGGCTGTTATGGAATATGAGGTAATGATAGAGAGGTTAAGTGCACTTATTTTCCAACTGTGTTAGCTAGCTTTGTCTTCATTTAATGTTCAACTTGTTATCTTATTAATCAATGTGATCTTAGTCCATCTGTCTCTGCCAAGAGTCAACTTTGATATGGATCATTTTAGAGACATGTTATGGTATTTTAACAGTAACGCATTTGGCTGTGGGGTCACTATAATGTATCTCTGTTGAACACCAGCAAGCGTTTATCTTTAACATCCACACGGGGCCGTTACAGGTCTACGAGACGCAATGGTCATCGTGTCCATAAATCCGGTCATCCGAGAGCTGGTTCTGCTCCAGGTCTTCCAGACGGCTGGGAGCCTCGGAGAGCAGATGTGAGTGCTGGTATTGGAACCAGCGTGTGCAACAGGTCACCTCGTGCTGATGTCATTCTGCATCTGTACGCCAGCGCTGTCCCGGGCCAGAACAGGGAACACAGGAACATTAAGAGCTGAGTAATGTCTTCACACCTAAACAAGTGACATTTTCTAGGAGTGTTTTCCCTTCATCAGCATAATGTACAGTTCCTCCAAGCCAGCTTTGGTGACTGACCGCTACTATTTGGACTAACTTGTCTTGAGGGTGTGGGCGAGGGTCATAGACCATGCACTCGCACTGTACTGTATGTAGGGCGAATGGCCTCATCCGTATCTGATGTTTCAAGGCTTCAGTTGAAATCATTGTCTGTGCTCTCTAACGCAGATGTTAAGTGATTGCTCTGGGGTTTTTGTTTGTGTTTTACAAAGACCAGAGGACAGCTTCCATGAATGATGTAGCAGAATGTGAAGCGCTGATGAGAAATAAATTGTATTTTATGTTACCCCGAAGAGTTAGGTATTTCCCAGGCACCCTTTGGACCAGATAGGCCGATCCCGTACTAGATGACCTAAGTTTATATTAAGACGTCCAATGAAAACAGCTGTGACACAGAACAACGTTACTAGTCTGAGACTGTCCTTACATCTCATTTATATACATGCCCGGGTGGAAAGCTTTACCACAGCATATACTCAAAAATAAAGGCACAGATTACTTGCTAAAGTAAAACATTATAGCACTGCATTGGCCTTTATATCCTAACTAATTACACTAAACCTAATCGCCAGATGTTAACTGTACTCAAATAATATAAGGATGATATTATTTATCATCTTAACAAATGCATCAGATTTATTAGGCTCAGATGTATATTATCTCCCAATCAGTTATTAGTGTGGAGAATGAATCACTTTATAGAGCTAGAGCATATATTAGAAATAATCTGTTATAACAGACATTGTAATGATGTTCCATGTTCCACAGAATAATACTTTGTTTAAGTACAGCAACAAAGTGCAAATACTTATGTGCTATATTCCAATTGTTTAGACCAGCCTCCCCCAGCCTCCTCCAACTCTACACCACCCCAACCACTGATTGCATTAGCAGGCCCACACAGACCTCGGAAGTATCAAGCTGTCATCTGGACAGCTGGCTTGTGTGTGTGTGTGTGTGTGCGGGTGTGAGGGTGTGTGCGTGTGCATGTGTGTAGTTGGAGGAACGGGGCTTATGCGCGTCAGTCGTACGCTATACCAGCAGATAAGCGGGATATAAAACAAGGTGTTAAGCACATTTAGCATCGGCTGTATTGATTGATGATGTGATGTTGTGCTGCACTCTAAACATACACTAGTAAAAAGCATATGATGCAGTAGTGTTGATAATAAACAGTAGGCCTAATAGTAATATCAAGGTTAACAGCGTAATGATGGGGTCATGCCTCTTCATAGACCAAATAGGTACTGGATCCTTCTGTTTACCTCCCATCGATGAGTGGTATTAATTAAAGGCAGTGTCTAGTTTACTTTCGCAGGAACTGCGATCTAATACTTATGGTACATGATCATGTGATCATGGTAATCCAATCGAAAAACTCTTCTATGCTTGGCACAGTTCACGGATGCTATCGGCGCACTGTAGCTGCTCGCTTCCAATGAATCATGGCAATTAACGTCATTATTTCTCCAACCATGAACCTCTTCATGTTTACAACTTTAAAGCCTGTGTTTTTCCTCATCGCACTCGTCCAGAAGAGAGGCTAAGGAAATATCAATGTGGCTCGCATCAAGTCGGAGTAATTTGTTGCTAATTGTTAACAGATAGCGCTAACGGGGTGCTGAAGGGAATTGTGCGTATGTGTGTGTCGGGGAAGGGGGGTGAGTAAGGGGGGGGGGGTATTCTGGCAGATTACTGTGACTAACAGTGAGGTCACGCATATGGAAAATAAGTCATTATAATTAAATGTGCTTCTGAGTATTATATGTGAAATATTGCTTTATTTGAGTATAGGTGTAGAATATTAACTTTTCCTGACATTTCAACTGATTCCTGTGTATTTTATTGCTGGTATCGTCTTACTTATTTTTAAATTATGAAGTAGTTATAGTATTATTCACAGGAATTCATCACAATTATGATTTGTCGAAATAATGGCCGCCAAGCCACTGTCTCCAATCCTACTGTTTCAGCTCTGTCACAAAAGTAGTGACAGAGAGACTTTAATTCAATATAGGTGTCCATTCTTTTTCCAATATTTAGTCACCGAGGTGGGTCTGAAACCATGTGACAAGCGAATATTCCTGAAACCAATAATTCTGTCTTTGTTTCAGCATTCTGAGAAGAGACATCACTCCAACAAAAACAGATTTGTCGACTGTGACAGAACTCCTCAGGAGTCTTTGCGTTTCTTACCAGTAAGTACGGTTCACTTGCCTCTGTAGCTGCTGAAAGATTTATGTCCTTCAATGGTGTTGCTTATTTACGGTCACTGCCATATTTCATGTACACCACCATAAACGGTCCAAGTATAAAAATGGAAGAAGTGTAAGGGCGTTCTGGTAGACCACTGGAGCGACGTGTTGATAAGGCGTGTTCAGATAATTGGATATGGAATACAACGGCTTCATCCAAATGGAAACAGAACCAGAGCGTTTGAGTGCACCAGAGGTGTGAGGCCGTAATTGAATTTTCATTGCCCACTTGCCTTCTAATGGCAAGGTTTCCTTTCTGGCATCAAAACCTGCCAATGCTGCAGAACATGGAGCAGTGAGGCTAGGCTTGGTACAGCTCCAAGTCGTCTGTGGATGCATTTGGACCTGCTCTACCTGCACTGGGGGATGGCAAAGTCAGCGTGAATCTCAGGATTGTTTTTCCACTTCTCCAAGAGTATATAGTGTCATGTGGCTACTGGTGCTGGGAGTGCCCAGACCCACCGCGCAGAGGAAATATGAGATGTTCTGTATATCTCGCTGTGTTTTGACACTCCGGGCCGTAGCACCCAATAGTGCTGTTACCGAAGACCTGGCCTGGGTTTCACTCTCTCCATCCTGGTACCTGATTCTACAGTTCCACAAAACTGTACATCAACTTGTTGTACCAGTTCTACCTTTACATTACTGGTTTCTCGACAGATTAATTTCCGTCTGTGACAAGCCATGGCTAGAAATATTTGACCCAGATCTGATAGTTATTAAATAAACATATATGAAATAATATTTCTTAATTGCTTTTAATTTACACAGTGAAATAATAAATAAACTAACAACCTGCATTTTCTACCACTGCATAAGTGACATCCTATATGCAACAGGTCATGCACTGTATGTGTGTCAGATGAACAGGTTTGATTCAGTTCATCAGGTGTGGTAAACTGTTAAATCCCACGGTCTATGGAATCAGCACCTCTAGGTGACCTTTACAAGGTCAGCTCTCCAGGGCTCTCCCTGTGTATGCTCACAGGCTGCAGGTGTCTGGCGGTGATCTCACGCTCCAAATGAACAGAATCATAGCAGTGAATGTGGCGGTGAAGAGGGATGATAGCCCAGGCTCTCTGAGTCATTACCCAATCACTGCACAGATGATACTCTGCTGGCTGCAGCCTCTGCAGTAAATAGACGCCAGATCACACCCTGCTGAATCTGGCCCCGGTCTGTGATTGGCTGTGGCTCGCTGGAAGCGGTGGAAAGCTGCTCTTTCCAAGGATGGCGTGTCGCCTAACATTGCTCCATATGTGGATCTGTGGAAGGTCTGGTAGTCGTGAGCTAGTGTGTACTACTGTGTATTCTGCCCTGTCAGCATGTAGGCATTGCGTTGTGAATGTATGGGTGTGCACGCCATTACACACCATTCATCTCTGATTGGAGCTGGTCAATCAACTTTAAAGGTGAAGTCATCGATATTGAAAGATATTGGAAACACACCTCTCCCTTCAGTGACATAAGGTGCTCCCACCGAAGCTCCACCCCGACTAATTGAACACACATCGCAAAGGCTGGGATACCACTTTCTTTGTGTTCTCATTTACAGAGCCAGGGCTGTGTAGAAACACCAGATTATTTTCTTCTCCACGCACAGCATGGACAGCTATCAGACCGTGAGGAGATATTCATGGGGCTTTAAGTTAGCATGCTACAATTAAGATGCATAACATGACACTAAAATTACATAGGTTAAAATTGTTAAAAGAATCAGATAAAAGAATTTTAAGAGAAATTTTAACTTAATAATTTTTGTTGCTAGAATGTCAGAACCATGTTTAGCACCATGCTAATCTGGTGTAGGAAGCGCATATTCAAATAGCGGTTTAGTTCATTATCAAGACTGCCATGTACTCATACGAGGGCGCTGTATATCCCCGTATACCCACTAACCTAAGTATAGGAAATACTAAAACGATGTATATCCCCGTATACCCACTAACCTAAGTATAGGAAATACTAAAACGATGTATATCCCGGTATACCCACTAACCTAAGTATAGGAAATACTAAAACGATGTATATCCCCGTGTACCCATTATCCTCCGTGTAGGAATTACCAACATTTCCTTGTACACATACGAGGGTACCGTAAGAGGAACTTACAAGGCAGCAACAAGTCAACGATTGCTAAGTCAAAATGTGTAGTTTCTTAATTCACCTAGCAGCCTCACTTGCAGGTTGCCAAAGCAGAAATCTTCTGGAACTAGTAAAAGACTGGCGGTGCCTGCTGAGCTGTATGCGTGTACGAGCGCATGTGTGGGAGTGAATGCAGAAAGAAAAGGTTTCCGTTCCGGATGTCATGGATTCTTGAATCGCAATTGATGTCTGGATCGACTAGCTATAGAGGGGGGTGGCTATATCCTGAAGACTTCCACGTCTGGTTGGACTAGCTGGGGCTGTGGCTACATCCTGAAGACTTCCAACAATCAGTGCTCAGGATCCAGCCTGGCTCATGGGCCCATCTCTTCCCAGAGGCCTTTTATTTATGTTACTGGCAGATCTATTGTAAATGTTGTTACCATAAAACATCCATTTTATTGTGTGTGTGTTCCAGCTGTTGCGTGCTAGCCAAGGTTCACCTGCAGGTGAGCGAGGAGACTGGAACCAGACTGATGTCTTGTCTCTCAGCAGATGAACCTTCCACATCCAACATCAATAATGTGACAAAACTGAAATAGATCAGACTGGATATTGCTGGTTGATGATGACAGTAAATGTACTGGGAATCTTTGAGCTTGAACTGTGAACCCTTCCATGTCAGATTCCTGCATACTGACCCTGATCAACGTGTACATCTCTGCGGTCGTAACCCTTGGAGACCACATGCTAGAGCTGTGAGCACGGAAGATGGAACGTGCCGTGCACATGCGTTTCAAGAGACAACTTGTGTGGACGGGACATACCAACGGAAGAGAAGTGCAGGGGTGCGTAGACAATTTGGTCTGTGTGTCTGCTGTTAGCATGTTAGCATGCTGGTCGGTCTGTCTGCTGTTAGCATGTTAGCATGCTGGTCGGTCTGTCTGCTGTTAGCATGTTAGCATGTTGGTCTGTCTGTCTGCTGTTAGCATGTTAGCATGTTGGTCTGTCTTTCTGCTGTGAACATGTTATTCTGATTTTTGGAGGTATAATTGCAGTTAGAGGTTCGGCCAGACGGGGGCTTGACACGATGTCTGCTGGGTGGGACTGGCAGAGAAGCTGGGCATGGTTTGTGGCTGTCACTATTGAGAGGCTGTGATGCGGATTTCTGTGCCCCTGCCTCAAGATAGCTGTGCGCCCCGTCATCACTGAATCACCCTTCAGCCCCACCCCATGGAGTCATGTGTCAGAGGATTAAAGTGACATCGTGGAAGTATGGAATATCTCACGGTGTGAAGTGTTTACTTTTTCACACGGCCTCTCCCCATTCCCCTCCCGAAAGCATCTAGCTACAAAACAGGTCTCATCTCCATTAATAACAAATGGACAAAGATGATCCTAATTCAAATGGAAAGAGTGGAGATATATTTTACTAGCAGATAAAATATAGAGTATCGGTCAAACTAATATGAAACAATCATTCTTAAAATGTACTAATAAACCTATTAATAATTTATCTTTTTTTTATTACCCAAGCATAACCAATTTTTCTGTATCCCTAGATTTGTTTCTTGTCTAATATTCATATCGATCCCCTCTAGGGTAAATTACTTTCCATAATAATGGTTCATTGATCTATTATAGAATAATACTGCACTGTATGTATTCATACAACAGTTTGTCTGAATACTCTATGTACAGTGTGTATACAGTATATATAATCCTAATATAGGTAAACGAAGAATAATAGCAAGTAAAGTGCCTCCCGCCTCTAAACAGGCCTTCAGAATAAACCTCTGTGTTTGTGTGGGCGGGGCTTGTGAGGTAAAGGGGATTTTATTGTCACATACATGTAGTGAAACTGATCCTTTGCCTTTAACATATGGCTCAAGGGAGTAGTGGGCAGCCGCTGTGCAGCGCCCGGGACCCACCTCCAGATTGAAGCCAGTCACTGGTCAAACGGCACAGGTGACCTTTGACCTTAGCAGATAGTGCTATGTTGTGTGCTGGTCTCGTGGCCAGGGTCCAGACCAGTCCGTCTACATGGAGTGCATGCACTCAGGTGCACATACTAGCATGAATAGGCCTGCAGTTACTCTTGAGTTGCACACGCACACAAACTGCACTGTGTGTGTGTGTGTGTGTGTGTGTGTGTTCATTAGCAAGTGATAGGGTTCAGATTCAGAGTTCAGCATGTAACAGACAGATGCACGCACGCACACACACACACATTTATCAATGCGGCCATGTGTGCATGAGGTAATCGCACAATATGTTTCTTTGTTCTACTGATATTGCTGCATGGCTCAATTAACACTGGCTCCTGTCATGCACGCGCACACACACACACACACACCAGCCAGAGTACATTTGACCTGGGTTCACTTGGCGGTTGTCTATCTTTGTTGATTCAAGTCTGAACTGCAGAAGAGTCGTAGCACCGTATTGCACCAGCAGAGGGCAGTACCTCTGAAAGGTTTACACTGCTCTATCTATGACCCACCGTAGTAGCATGGACCTAGTCTTGCCAAGCTTACTTACATAAAGCAGAGCTGACTAACTGATAAAGCTCCGCCTACTTGAC
Source organism: Forbesichthys papilliferus (assembly GCA_025399855.1). Lineage (NCBI taxonomy): Eukaryota > Metazoa > Chordata > Actinopteri > Percopsiformes > Amblyopsidae > Forbesichthys > Forbesichthys papilliferus. The sequence continues at coordinate 6,827 of JAODOY010078474.1, read as the reverse complement.
AGGAGAGGTATTTTGATTGACATGCAAAATGACCAACTACATTACAGAACTCAATGACAAAGTCAGACGTTAAACGTATATTTGTTGAGAAACTAACCGACACGACCCTGGCTGTTTGCAGGTAATGCATATTGTTAGTAAGTAGGCCACTGTGAGTGCTTAAAATAAATAACAATAATAACTGAAAATTGTAAATAAAGCGCTGCACTAGCGTCGCACCGGAAATACAGATACGGACTTCTTGAGTGACAATGCCAGTGCTTTTCGTTGACGTTGGTGTCATAAGGTAGCACGGCCACTTAAGAAATCGAAACCGTTCCAGTATTGCTCCCATAGAAATGCATTCTTGATCCGTTGTGTTATCTTTGTTATATTCCTTTGGTAGCAGTACACTGTGTGCGTTCCATTATATGCTAGCCTCTAAACATTTGTTCATAACGCTATTGCAGATCTTTCCGGTAGGAGAGGAGGCAAAGGAGAGGAGATGTCGTTTAATTTGAGCCACCCTTCCAACGACGAGTGTCTCATTAGTATAGCTACGTATAGCTACGTATAGTTACGCATGTTAAAAACAGTTCCTTTATGCACGTTGGTAAATGGTAATTTTAAGTAAGTTAGTAAACGGTACCTTTTACGCACGTCATTAAACACTACCTTTACAGACATTAACAAACAGTACCTTTCTGTGCATTAGTAAATGCTATCTATACAGGCGTTAGTTACGGACATTAGTAAATGGCATCTTTATGCACGTTATTAACACTACCTTTACGCACGTTAGTAAATGCTACCTTTACGCACGTTAGTAAATGCTACCTTTATGCCTGTTAGTAAATGCTACCCTTATGCACGTTAGTAAATGCTACCTTTACGCACGTTAGTAAATGCTAACTTTACGCAAGTTAGTAAATGCTACCTTTACGCACGTTAGTAAATGTTAGCTTTAGTTAATGCTAGCTTTACGGACGTTAGTAAATGCTAGCTTTACGGACGTTAGTAAATGCTAGCTTTATGCATGTTAGTAAATGCTAGCTTTATGCACGTTTGTAAATGCTAGCTTTACGGACGTTAGTAAATGGTACCTTTACGCACGTTAGTAAATGCTACCTTTATGCATGTTAGTAAATGCTACCTTTACGCACGTTAGTAAATGCTAGCTTTATGCACGTTAGTAAATGCTAGCTTTACGCACGTTAGTAAATGCTAGCTTTACGGACGTTAGTAAATGCTAGCTTTATGCACATTAGTAAATGCTAGCTTTACGGACATTTAGTAAATGGTATCTTTATGCACGATAGGAAAACGCTACCTTTGCACATGTTAGTAAATGCTACTTTTATGCATGTTAGTAAACACTACTTTTAAGAAGAAGAAGAAGAAGAAGAAGAAAACTTTATTGATCCCAAAAATGGGCAATTAATTTTACGCATATTAGTAAATTATATCTTTATGCACTTTAGTAAATGGTACCTTAACGCACGTTGGCACGTAGCTGGGCCGACTGACTGCTGATCTCGCATTAGCGGTCGCCATGACAAAACACCACCGGGTGAGGCCACACAGTGTGTGAAGGGAAATGCCCCTGGTTCGGCACAGTCCCAGAGGGAAGCTAATTTTTCCTGGAGGTTTGTGGTCAAAGGTTTATTCCCGTATCTGCCTAAATTCTTATATAGCATCCTCTCCACAGCTGTTGTTACTGCCGACCGCGCCCCGGGACGCAGCAGCTCGCTGTAGACTATCTCTGTGGACGATCTCTGTGGACGATCGCTGTGGACCATCACATTAGATGATCTCTGCAATGGTCGTCTATCAAACATTCACGCCTCTTTAACCAGAAGAGACGTACTAACATACTGAGGCCTGTGGTGCTGAGGAAGATGGTGTCGGGGCATAGCCAGAACTGTTCTTCTGGGGTGGCCAGCTAGGTCCAGCGTTTGTATCAGGGTGGCACTGGCCACCCCTGGCCCCCACTTGGCTACACCCTTGGATGGTGTTCACTGGCGTTTTTTTAGCTGACACCAGTGCGTCTAATGTGAAGGCTGCACTGGTCTTTACACATAAAATAAATGTACATGTGTGTATGTTATTATGTATTGTATTTAGAGGAATCTAATCAATTGTAAATCAAATATTCCAACGTAATCTTCTGTATATTCACACAGGCAGGCAATATCTACAGTATGTAGTAGTAGTAGTGGTAGTAGTATTATAATAATAATACTATTATAAGAATGATGATTGTACGACCCAGCGGTGAACTGGCATCCCATCCAGGATGTATTCCTTTCTGTCTTCCCAAGTAAGATTGGATAGGATACAGGAACCTTGTGAACCTAAACAGAATTAAGTAGTAAAACGAGAATGAACAAATGATCAAATGATAGATCACACTTTAGAATGGAACACTTCATTTGTCAAACTGGAGCCCTGGAAACGGCCAGTGGAATGATGAATGTCTCTAAAAAGCCAGGCCACCCCATCTTCACAAGTCATCCGCTCTTTATGGTTCTTGTGAGAATATTTGCAGCCAGTTTCCAAATTGCTGCCCAGAATACTGCATATGGCTCTGGAAAGCACTGGACAAGCACAAACAGTCCTAATTTACCATAAAGTGACGTGCTGTTGATTTAAAATGATTGACTTTGACTTGTTCAAGAGTTATGAATCATGTCATGGTTGCCTCGTTGCCACCATTCGCTTCAGCGCTAGCCGTGGGCTAATTCTCGCTTGTTTGGCAACTGTTACATATTACTGTGTCACATGATTTTTAATAGCAGACACTCTCTGTATAAATACACTTATAGTAAGTGTATATGTATTAATTCTCCTGTGCTGGAGATCAAGTTGTCCCATGGTCTCTTGCGTTGACCTGGCCTTACCCTGGGAACCAGCGGGGAAAGAGGGCCCGATAAAAACTACAAAACATGAAACTGTAGATCACTGTGCAGTGCCGTTAACCCCACAGATCTGGGGAGAGGACTGGTTCAAAGGACACAGGCCGTGAGTTATTTGCTCAAGGGTTAACTGTCCTGAAAAGAAACCCACTGAGTTACTATAGCGATATCTGAACCTTGGACCTCTTCCTGTTGGGGTCAAAGGTCACCATTGTAATAGAGAAAGCACAACAGTTAGGGGGACAACTACAACGTTTTCATTCCGTGGCGTCAATTAGAACAGACAGGTTTGGAGAAAGCGAAACGGAAAGAGAGAAATGTAGTGCATAGCCTGTGCTATGAAATGGCACAAATTGAATCATATCATGAGCTCATGTTTTTGGCTGCTTCTGACGACCGTCACGGTAGCATTTTGATATAATGATCTACTGCCGAACCGTGTGTCTTACAAAACCACAGAGCATGACTATACTGCAACGCAGAGACCCTAGCTCTGGCTGGCTTGCAGTGCTCGTATATGACTTATTGTAGTGGCCTTGAACCGCACACACCATAAACTATTTACAGAATCAGGCACATCCGTGTTCCTGGGTCTAAGTCCTCCTGATGCCTCCAAAACTACAGGCCGTCTCAAATCTGACTGGTGACTCACGTGTGCCATTTATAACAACTGACCTAATGGTATAGTCAGCTATTGCAAGCTAACTGTATGCTAATACCAAGCCCCCAGGATAGAGCAGGAGGCTTGCTTCTCTTCTGAGTATAGTGGCCAACGCTGGTACTGCAGCCTCTGCTGCCCAAAACGTTTCATTCACACACACACACACATAGGCACGTACGTGCTGACAAGTCAAGAACGTTCAGATCGGTTCACATGCTAGTTCACGTGCTGGTTTACATGCTAGTTCACATGCTAGTTCACGTGCTAGGTCACATGCTAGTTCATGTGCTAGGTCACATGCTAGTTCATGTGCTAGGTCACATGCTAGTTCATGTGCTAGTCCATGTGCTAGTTCATGTGCTAGGTCACATGCTAGCTCATGTGCTGGTTTACATGCTAGGTCATGTGATAGTCCATGTGCTAGTTCGTGTGCTGGTTTACATGCTAGGTCATGTGCTAGTCCATGTGCTAGTTCATGTGCTGGTTTACATGCTAGGTCACATGCTAGTCCATGTGCTAGTCCATGTGCTAGTTCATGTGCTAGGTCACATGCTAGCTCATGTGCTGGTTTACATGCTAGTTCACATGCTAGTCCATGTGCTAGTCCATGTGCTAGTTCACATGCTAGTTCACATGCTAGTTCATGTGCTGGTTCACATGTTGGTTCACATGCTAGTTCATGTGCTAGGTCACATGCTAGTTCACATGCTAGTTCATGTGCTAGTCCATGTGCTAGTTCATGTGCTAGGTCATGTGCTGGTTTACATGCTAGTTCACATGCTAGTTCATGTGCTAGTTCATGTGCTGGTTTACATGCTAGTTCACATGCTAGTTCATGTGCTAGTTCATGTGCTAGTCCATGTGCTAGTTCATGTGCTAGGTCACATGCTAGTTCATGTGCTAGTCCATGTACTGGTTTACATGCTAGTTCACATGCTAGTTCATGTGCTAGTCCATGTGTTAGTCCATGTGCTAGTCCATGTGCTAGTCCATGTGCTAGTTCATGTGCTAGGTCACATGCTAGCTCATGTGCTGGTTTACATGCTAGTTCACATGCTAGTTCACATGATAGTTTACATGCTAGTTCACATGCTAGTTCATATGCTGGTTCACATGCTGGTTCACATGCTAGTTCACATGCTAGTTCACATGCTAGTTTACATGCTAGTTCACATGCTAGTTCATGTGCTGGTTCACATGTTGGTTCACATGCTGGTTCACATGCTAGTTCATGTGCTGGTTTACATGCTAGTCCATGTGCCAGTCCATGTGCTAGCTCATGTGCTGGTTCACATGCTAGTTCATGTGCTGGTTTACATGCTAGTTCATGTGCTAGTCCATGTGCTATCTCATGTGCTATTTCACATGCTAGTTCATGTGCTAGTTCACATGCTAGTTCACATGCTAGTTTATGTGCTAGTTTATGTGCTAGTTCATGTGCTAGTTCACATGCTAGTTCACGTGCTAGTTCATGTGCTAGTTTATGTGCTAGTCCATGTGCTAGTCCATGTGCTATTTCACATGCTAGTTCACATGCTAGTTTATGTGCTAGTTTATGTGCTAGTTCATGTGCTAGTTCACGTGCTAGTTCACGTGCTAGTTCACATGCTAGTTCATGTGCTAGCTCATGTGCTGGTTCACATGTTGGTTCACATGCTGGTTTACATGCTAGTTCATGTGCTAGTCCATGTGCTAGTTCACATGCTAGTTCACATGCTAGTTTATGTGCTAGCTCATGTGCTGGTTCACATGCTAGTTCATGTGCTAGTCCATGTGCTAGTCCATGTGCTAGCTCATGTGCTATTTCACATGCTAGTTCACGTGCTAGTTCACATGCTAGTTCACATGCTAGTTCATGTGCTAGTTCATGTGCTGGTTCACATGCTATTTTATGTGCTAGTTCAACGTTATGTAATACAAACGTGGTGTGGATATTCCATGTCCCGTTTATGTTTTTACAAAACTATTACATCCACGTATACAAGATGGTATAAGTGGGTCGTTAAGATCATGGTCCCAGAAATTCCTTAATGGTCTGTAGCTATTGTTACTCGTGTTCGCTAGCCAAGCCTTAGCCAATACTTTGCTCAACCCCTGTGGTTACGTCACGCAAAAAAATTTGCTTTCCTGGACTCTAGGTATGTTTAAAAAAAAATCTAACTCACATTAAACTTCATATTATAAGCATCGTTTTTGTAGTGTGCTGTTAAAACAGCGTTTATAACCGTTTTATAGGCACGTGTTTTTCAATGGCCGTCAATGAAAAAGATCCTTTTTAGGCAGCAGAGGCTGCAGTAATATGGTATGGCCACCATTCCAGCAGCGTATGCGCTTTTGAGCACTTCAACTTTAAATGAATGGCCGCCATTGTTACGTACCGTATGCAGTTCTTATAATACATCCGTGGTTAATGCACTTTTTGTCAAATTCATCTCATAATCGGATATCGCTAGTTTATCGTTCTCGTGTTCATGTAGGATATTGTTTTGATTTGAGCTGGAAGTTAGCAAGCGTTCTCGAGAATAACTGACCCTGCCTTCAACATAGTCCTTTTCTTTATGTTTCAAGGAAGCGATAAGTGGCTTTCAGTTGAATGTGATGACAGCTTAGCAGATGGGCTCTCCCTCCTGCAGCACAAGACAAGGATCTGGTTCTGTTGTCACCTGCCGTGGGCCGCTGCCAGTGTCCCGTTTCACAGCAGTGGCGGTGCACACTAATCTAATCATCACAGCACCAGGGCATGGCCAGGTCTCGGCTAAGCCTCGGCACAACACTGAACCAAGCAGGCCTGTTTGTCTTAGCCAGTCAATTTCCTCCCTGGCTGATCCAGCCTCTCGCCTGTCACCTCCTCCCCTTCTCCCTACATCCGTGTCCAGCCTGGGGTATCAGGAAGCCGCATCTATGGCTTTCACACCTGCTGTGTGGTTCAGTGTAACCTGGTGGGCCGTGTTGAGTCACAGAACAACCCAGAGCCCCCGTGGAATTATTGCCATTTGTATTGATCAACAGATGTTTTAGGTTATCTCACATTCCCCAGGACCCACTGAAGGGCCTTGACCTACACTTTAAAAACCACTGGTCCGACCAAACAATCGCTGGTCCGACCAAAATACCACTGGTCTGACCAAACAACCACTAGTACGACCAAAATACCACTGGTCTGACCAAACAATCGCTGGTCCGACCAAAATACCACTGGTCTGACCAAACAATCGCTGGTCCGACCAAAATACCACTGGTCTGACCAAACAACCACTAGTACGACCAAAATA
>JAODOY010078453.1:0-15490 GCA_025399855.1 Forbesichthys papilliferus | reverse complement strand
TATATATATATACACAGTCTATGGTAGAGACCAGTGCTGTGTCTACACTGTCACAGATGAGTTGCGTGGCCTCAGAGATGACTACCTAGAAGCCAGTGCAGATGGCAAAAAGTTCATGGAACAGCGATTTGGGAAGAGGGTGATCCAGAAAGCTGTGGAAGAATCCTTCAGCAGAGACTGGCTCACTGAGAACTGCAAATGCTGCCCACGATGTGGTACGAATATACAGGTAAGCTGCCCCTAGTGGTGACGTGCATTATTTACTGAATATCAAATGAATTCGGTTTGATCACAACAAGAGAACATACACATTGAACAACTTTTATTTCATGTATATCCTGTTATTGTTATTTGCATCTTTATATGGTATACTTCAGACACTGAGCATCCAACTGACGTTTTATATGCTATTTCTTCCATTACAGCATTTGGTAAGGACAGCCAGCTCAGTTACACAATAAGTGCTGTGTCCCCTGTATGCCTGGGGTGTAATTGACTCTCTCCTCTGCTTCTAGAAGGACGATGGCTGTAACAAGATGACATGTACGTCATGCAAGCAGTACTTCTGTTGGTTGTGTCTCGGACAGCTCAGCAAAGTCAACCCCTACGGCCACTTCAACAACACCGGCTCGCCTTGCTACAACCAGTCAGTTTCTCTCTCAGTTTCACTCCTTCTTCTCCCCGGCCGTTGTCCTTCCCTTTTCTATGTTTATTTTCTTCCCATTTCTTTCCGTCCTTCTCCCCATGTACCATTCCTTATTTGGTAGCTAGCTTGTCTGCATCTCTGGAAAAGACAAGACAATTCAGATCAATGTATTTATGTTGCACATTTAATAAAAGACCAATTAAGTTAATTGTATTACATATCCTGGCATGTCTGGCCGTTGACCACCTTAACAACCATATCCAACTGGAATGTGTCATTTTTATACGGCTAAATAATTGAGTAAGGACCCATCCCGTGTTGTGTTGTATAGGCTGCAAAGCAGCTCTAGCTGCTAGTGATCCCAGACACTAACTTTCAGACCTGTCCATTTCTTGTGTGTTTCAGACTTTTTCAGGGTGTTGAAATTGATGACGAGGGTGGCTTTTGGAGTGACGAAGAGGACTGATATGATAGCTAGTGCAATACCTTTTAACGATTGTGTCCATTTTGCTTAAACATAATCTGACCAATGTGACATTTGCTATGCTCGTGATCAAATAGACAGATGTCAGAACCGTGGTTTGATCGGTGCCTACAGTGCCATTAATGGTACTAGGGTGTTATGTTTGGGCTTGGACATGAGGTTTACATCTGCAGATGTGATGGGCTGTAATGAAGTGCAGGTTGAATTAATTTAAATCTTTATTTGAAAGAAATGCAAGTATTGAGATAATGATATTATATAATTTAATAAGCCAAGTATATTGGGTGGAGAAATGCTCTTAAAGTAAAATGACGTTTAAGATGATGTTTAAAGTATAACAATTCCGGGACAAATGTGCAAGAAACTGTTTATTTTTTGAATAATGTGTTGCATACACTTCCTGTTATCACATCAACACTAGTATCACATCAACACTAGTAAGTATGTTATGTTGCCAACATTTTATTTTGAATGCCATAAATAGCCTATGTATCAATATTACATAGCATGAATTTCTTGAAATACAAAAGTAGGATTTTATTTTTATAAATTGTATCCGTAAGAATGCTGTCATATCGGTAAAATCCTCCAGACTACCTCCATGTTCTAACTTTATAAAAGGGTTGAGTATAAATAAGTGTTGCGTAGGCTCATCAGTTGAGTTGGCAGGGGAGTTGGTTTTAACCAGCTTTGCTAGGGTAAAAAGTACATTTTGAGATGAATGTATTTGAGAAATGGCAATTAAACTGACTTGAACTAAGAAATAATGTTATATCTTTCAGTTTACTTTTCATAATACACTACCACATGGCATAAAATGTGGCTTGTTTGTAGGAATTGGAATAGAGAGTTTTTATTAATTACATGTTATATATTAAACTTCATAATGCACAGTAAAAACGTATTTACTGTTATGGAGGTATTTTGTTTTTGGATATACAAAGAGCTATCTTGTATATGTAGGTGAACATGGCCATTAATTTTCAAGTAGCAAATAGGCTAATTGTATCTCTGTCAGAGCTGTTAGCTGTTTTAGGCATGCCAAATATATCTGGTAGATAAATGTAATTATGGAGTCTATGGAAAATATTTTGTATATTTAAAATGTTGCATTACAAGGCTAATAACGGCAGACATTTGTGCACTCTGTTAACAAGGCTAGCAACCACAGGTTAATTAAAACATTTTCAGAACACTATTGAATGCAGCCTACGCTGGCTCAGTTAAGTGTCTGCGCTATACTGGATGTGATCACTGCAATTAAAATACTTTTTGTTATGTTTGAGCCAACAAACAAACAACAAAGGATTATTGTCAATTGTGTAGCCTAATATTATCTTATGACAAATTGAGCCTAACGTCTGTAATCAGAAATTAACATTTAGTATCTTATAACAAATCAAAGGTTAATCTACTGTACCAGGGGTGCTACTAGAAATGTTGGCCTCTGAAATAACTAACTATAAAAATAAAAATGTAATAGTGGTTTGACATGGCCATTGTCTTCAACACCCTTCCCCTTAGTTCTCCTGGTCGGATCCCCTAGCAGGACTGTAAAATAAAAAAATCACATGTACATATATATTCACAGCGTTTGCCATGACACTCAGTGGAGCTCAGGCACATCCTGTTTCCACTGATAATCCTTGAAATGTTTCTACAACTTGATTGGAGTCCCCTTGTAGCAAATTCAGTTGATTGGACATGATTTGGAAAGGCACACATCTGTCTATATAAACGATACCACAGTTGACAGTGCATGTCAGAGCACAAACCAAGCCATGAAGTCCAAGGAATTGTCTGTAGACTTCCAAGACAGGATTGTATCAACGCACAAATTTGGGGAAGGCTACAGAACGATTTCTGAAGCATTGAAGGTCCCAATGGGCACAGTGGCCTCCATCATCTGTAAATGGAAGAAGTTTTGAACCACCAGGACACTTCCTAGAGCTGGCCGCCCGGCAAAACTGAGCGATCGGAGGAGAATGGCTTTAGTCAGGGAGGTGACCACAAACCCTATGGTCACTCTGACAGAGAAGTTTGCCAAACAGCACCTGAAGGAATCTCAAACCATAAGAAACAAAATTCTATGGTCTGACGAAACAAAGATGGAACTCTTTAGCCTGAATACCAAGTGTCATTTCTGCCCGCTGGCCGCTCATCACCTGGTCAATACCATCCCCACATCACTGTAGGGATGGTATTGAACAAGTGATGAGCGGTGCCTTGCATGGTGGTGGCAGCATCCAGCTGTGGGGATGTTTTTCAGCGGCAGGAACTGGGAGACTAGTCAGGATCGAGGGAAATATGAATGCAGCAATGTACAGAGATGTCCTTGACCAAAACCTGCTCCAGAGCGCTTTGGACCTCAGACTGGTGAGAAGGTTCATCTTCCAAAAGGACAGCGACCCTAATCACACAGCCTAGATAACAAAGGCGTGGGTTCGGGACAACTCTGTGAATGTCCTTGAGTGGCCCAGCCAGAGCCCAGACTTGAACCGATTTAACATCTCTGTAGAGATCTCCACATGGATGTGCACAGACGCTCCCCTTCCAACCTGATGGAGCTCGAGAGGTTTTGCAAAGAAGAAAACTGACCAAAAGTAGGTGTGCCAAGCTTGTAGAATCATACTTGTTGTGTAACTTAATTGTTACTAAAGGTGCTTCAACAAAGTATTGACCAAAGGCTGTAAATACTACGTGTACTATGTGATTTATTTGTAATTATTTTTAGTTTATATATATATATATATATATATATATATAATTAGTGTGTGTGTAATTTCACAATAGTCTAATTGTGTGCTTTTTGACCTGTAGCACTGTTACTATATCCATATGTGATATTGCAACTTGACTGAGAGGAGAAAGAGAAAGCATTGTTGAAAAAGACACAATGACAGCTCACGAGTTTGAAAGGCAACAGAACAAGGCGTACGCCTTTTGGACAGAGTTGCTGACAGGGTATAACCCATTTATTAAAACAACCCCCCTCTCCTGGCCTGTCCTGTGTGAGCTCTCAACCCTGCCTCCATTCACTCTCTCCATCGCCACCCACCTGTTTGCTGTGCCAGGCCACTGGCAGACATAAGCAACTGCACATCTGAACTCCAGGCTCCCAACCAGTTACTGACATTAAAGGTCAGTAGGCTTCATTGTGTGTGTGAGAAAACATAGGCACTTGTACAATGATTAACATCAGGTGTATTGCATGATCTTTTGTCAGCCAAATGTGTGTACATGTGTTGTCTGAGTGATCAGTGTCCTGAGCAGGTGACCGTGTGTAAATATTAAGTTCACCTGTTAAAGGAACAGTAGGCTTACACTACATTTTACTCTAATGGGAGCTAGTAGACCTACGTATAATGTGACGTTATTTGGGGATATTTTGTCATTTACTTGTATATAGTTAATTGACACTGAAGTGAATTAGACATTGAAGATTCAATTAATTATGCTGTGAAATGTAAATATTTCTATTTAGTTATACAGCAGATACTGTGTATGCCTATTCACCAGCTCCTGTGTATGATAAGTAGTAGGCCTGAAGCTGATGACAGATCCATTAGAAGGTTTCTACTAAAACAACACAATTACTATACAAGCAAGATGTTTAACCTGTATTAAACAAAGACCCAGTAAAATGATGACAGCTTGCTGCCCAATCTTGTGAAACTGTATTTAAACTTAGTGCCAAGGTTGTTTACGGACTACTTTGTGTTGCACTAACCATTAGATAATTTATGCTGTTAATTTAACGGACAATATTCCTATTTAGAATGTATCATGTGTTTCTCATGTGTTTCTCTTGTACTGGCCAGGTATAGGGAAAAGGCTATAAACAATCAGCCACAGAGGGACCAATATTTTTATCATGATTGAGAGTGACACAGAACTGTCTGCCATGGTGCAGGAACTATGGGAAAATGATGTCAACAGGCTAACACCTGGGAAAGACTACAGGATCTCTCTTCAGGTGTGCGCACACACACACACACCATCACCTGACCGTACATATTTTTATATTACTTATAGGGAAGTGTAAGGGGAGGTATGGCCAGTTTTGTTCTCTGAGCCAAATCTTACGTGTGCAGGATGGGAGAATAAAGGAATAATGCAATGTCTAGAGAAAGTCATGCTTAAAAAAATCTGAATTTTAATTTCAAATTCTTTATATTGGCTGCTAAACAATTGTTTAATGAAACCTGTTTGATTGAATTGAACGATGTCTTATGATCTTATATTTATGTATTTTACAATGCTTGTTTAAAAAAGGTTGTGTGTGTTTTATTAGCTTATTTATTTCAATTTCAATTGAAATATCCCACGTTTACTATCATGGGTGTGTGTGTGTGATGCAGGGCAAAGCTGGAGATGATATGGCCCTCAGTGATGACTGTGACAGAGCAGGATACCCTCTCTTTACATTTGTCAATGAGGACATCTTCAAAAAGGAGACCTTTCTAGGTAAACAAGAAATAACTATTTGTCTAAGCCAATGAAATGAGCAGACCTGTCCGAAAAAGCAGCATTACATAGTTGATGACCGCTCTTAAAAAAGGAATTGATTGTCTTTGTAAACGTTGTACGCATTATGCTCTTTCCGGTTATATTTTATCACTCAGCACTTTGCTGAGCAGAGCTTTAATCTTCCTGACCACTGAGCAGTATTTTGTGTAATCAGAGAAGTTCAACAAGGTGGACGTGATTCAAGGCAGTAAGGTTAAGTCCTCGGTTCAATCTCTGTCTTTGCATGCCCTCTGACAAGGCCACGTGCAAGGGCAGAGTTACTTCACATACCTTTGTCTTATAAACTAGAAGATTTCATTGTGTATTTAAAAATGATGCCCGTGCACCGAATTTCACAAAGAGCATAGTTATGTAACCCAATCACCATTAAGATTCTACTGTGACGGGTGTGTCCTGTCGAGATATCTCCATTCTTTTAGGCTTGGGTGTGACATACCTTAGCTTTCATATAGGTATTCCTGTTTCTAGTATTAATATCTGAGAAATAACTCATTACTGTATAGAATATTTAGGTGTTGGGTTTAGTAAACAACATAGTATGGTACCCTAAACTATGTGTATTTTCTGTGATGCGATGTTGGGACATAATATTCTACGCAGGCTATAGAACATGTCCTTAAATGTGCAACCATGGAAACGCCAAACTTTTTTCAATTAGGATTGTTGCATGTGTTGCTGACTACAAAGCATGCTTAGGCATTGATAATAGCAGATATGCACATTGATTTCATAGTTCAATCAGGGTTTTAGTTCTATCCTGTTTTGTTGTTTTATTTAAAGAGCATGTGTGTCTTATGTTGCTGTAGCATTCATTTCTCTGTTGGATAACTATGAGAGTGATACTGGTGTCCCAGAAATAGTCACTGCTGAAGAGGAGGCTGAGAATCACAAGTTTCTGGAATCTGTTATTCAGACCCCCATTATGAAGGTACATACTGTACATTATGTCATGATGTTAGAAATGGTGAATTGGCCTGTCTCATATTTGATATGTTGCAAAGTTAGTACTGTACTGTGAGTGCTTTATTGCAGCCGGTCAAGATTCATTCATTCAAAGGATTTATAATCCTCTCTTTTACTACTGCACAAATGCTGCTACACTAATGAATATCCACCACTGCAAAACAGGAAATCAGCCAAAACATCTTGCCACCACCCAGGGGGTCTCGCCCCCAAATATTCAAAGCACACTTGACTTGAAGGGTCTGTTTCTTTACAGATAGCACATAAGTACCTGGTGAGAAAAAACCTTTCTCCAGAGGATTTAACAGAGTTCAAGAAGCAGCTGTACACAATCTGGTTCGAGCTCTACACTAGAGGAGGCTCCAGCAGGTGGGTGGAACCCAAATGTCAATCAGGATGAACGCCCAAAGTCACAATGCCACTTTGTGTCTGCCATATGTGGCTCAAGGTTATTGCCTGCTTTTATCAACCTGAATAGCTATGTTAAGCCTATTACACTTGTAGTCCATCCATCCACATTTACTGATGGTATTGTAATTAAATTGTATTCTAGTACAATGCAATTCCAATCTAAACTAACTAAAACTAAATGGTTTTGGTAAACTCTTGTGTTACAGACAATGATATTTGGACTTTGACTACTTTATGTATTGAGTATGTTTGGTATAGCGTATTTTTGTTTTGAGAATGAACTGAGACACTGTGTGTGATAGCTGTGTGAGTGACAAACTATGCACAGCAGTAAAGGCAAAGTTAACGGTGAAAACCTCTTCCCAGATTATTACAGTGTGATTATAATAACAATTGCAATGTTACATTATGGCCAAACTTTCCTGAAGTGTGTTAACCCTCTCTTACTAGACCAGACTCCTCTGGGTTTGAGCATGTGTTCGTTGGGGAGACCAGAGGAAGACATACAGTTATTGGGTTTCATAACTGGATCCAGCTATACCTGCAGGAGAAGCTGGGACACATTGACTACAAAGGCTACAGCGCCATGGCAAATTCACCCCAGGTAAACAGTATTCCCTCCACCTTCTATACGATGCTCTACCGGTATGCAGGGTAAGGATATATGAAGAGTTCAGTTGGAAAAACATCAAAGTCCATCTGAAAATAAGTAGACATTACCAATTTAAAACAGCATTATTTATTACAATTCTATATTTGGGTTCACTTTTCACCTTTTATTACAATTAAAATGCTGTTTGTCACTGAATAAAAAGTAATACCTTCCAAAAATGTTACAAATGTTTTAAATATTTTAATTTTTAAAAAAAGATGTCAACTTAGTTTTAAAAAAATCTGAACTCTTCATATAAAGTATGAACAACATCCATACAATAGCAATGTTCTTTTCAAGATGCCTATATTACATAAAAGCAGTTATATTTAGTTATTGTCAGAATGTACAATGTTTTATAATCTTACATTTTCCATTAAACTTCAAATATGTTCTGGGTGTACAGTAGGGTCTGTTATAGTCTATCATTCAGATTGATTGATTCACTGCCTGGTAGTCTGATTGATTTATCTGCCATTTATTTCAGCCAATGTGGTTTGTATCTACAGCATCTCTGATGCCTCTCTTATTTTCCTCTCCTCAGCCTGATGAGAACAAACACATACTGGCATTACAGTTCAGTTGGAAGAACGGTATAAAGCCCAAAGGCAGCATCTTCGTTGGTGTCAGTCCAGAGTTTGAGTTCTCCCTCTACACACTCTGTTTCCTCAGCTCACCCAACGAGCGCGTCAAAGTGCAATTCAGTTTCTATGATGTGGAGATAGTGTGCCACCGTTACAACCAAAAGCATATAGGTACCACCTACCCGATGCTCATCAAGTACCAGAACCCCTGGTAACTGGATTGAGGATTGACTTGAGATGACTTCTCCAAAATACACTCCTCTTGCACTTGCATACAAAGTGTCAGGGGAAGGGTATTGTTGTCTTTTATTATAGATTATAACACAATAAAACTCATTACATTTGTTGGTTTCTTTGTTTTTTGTTTATAGTGATATGGCGGTTGTAGGCTACTATAAATTCTGTAACAGTTTAAATGATAGTGAAAATTACCAATGAAAGGCCAAACTTTAATGGAAAGTGTCTCCATATAGCATGTAAAACTCTAACTACTGTAATGAATCAGCAGGAAACGTGGTTTGTACTTAAAAACCTTTATTTGACAAAACTCCCTACGAGCCTGCTTCGAACACGCACAATCAGAGCACTACACTCGGTTCACCACCGTTTACGGAAATGGTGCCAACCATCCCACAACAACATCCCAAGATAAATGACAGAAGACAACACAGCAACAATAACAATGCAACTTGCCTTATATACAAACATCCAAACCACCTGCCTACCGAAAATAACAGGCAAAACATAAATCAAGTCAATGCGTTGCCTTATGGGTAATAAACACAACCCACCCCGGGACACCACACTACTGTCAAGCCATAGTCTGTATAAATATCCAGTTCAAAGACATGCGTGCTGCCCCACGTCTTTGAAGTGTGGTCTGGCCCTGTTTCTTGATGGTAAAACTCCTCTCTCAGGGTCCAGATACTTTAAGATTTGAGTCAGTCTTCTGCGTTATTTATTTTTGCGTGGCAAATGCATCTTACTTTTTTATGATACACAATCTATTTAGCCTACGATTCTTTCCACAGGGCACAAACATCCAAAATCAGTGACATGTAGCCTACCACTGATATTACGGACATATGCCTACTTCTTTCTGTACATAATGTACTCCCGTCACTGAAAGTTTCAGCTCCATATGATAAAACTACGGTAGACTAAAGAATTTGACACGTGTTAAATCAATCAGTTATTTAACCGGGTAAAATAAAATATCATATCTTGGTTCAACACAGATTAATCTCTAAACTCGTAGGTCCGTTTTATGCTGGTCCTGAAACGCATTATTCTTCTGCATTTAGCCTAGATCTAGTATGCTAAATTGAAAGTATACTAGTAGGCTATACTTTTCATGGAGTTGACATATTTTGTTGTGTATTGCTCCGTTCTTACAGCTGGGGGGCACTAAAGAGTTTGTTGTGGTATTGACGTCATCACTCGGGCCAAGAGGACTGGAGTGAGGGAGCGGCGGGTCTACTCGTTCTGATTCCGAGATATAGATATTGTCTTGTTTTTACTAATAGCTTACTGCTCATACCAAAATGTCAGATTCTAGCGCCAGATACCAACAGGTAAGCTCAAATACATTTGCAGTACGCTACTGTACAGTTACCGTAGTCAACGCTTTACGTGCCGTATCGTACTGTAACGGGAAGCTGTCGACAATGTCGTCGAATGTGCAGTTACATGTAACGACGTTAGGAATCATTGTCATATGTTTTGGATGTCATTCATGTAATGTTGTTGTATAGTTCTGAGGTTGTATTATGAGCAAAATGTAGTTGAACGATTGCTAGGTTTCTGGATGAATGGCAACCAGACTCGAACTCCATTGTTTTTCCGACGTGGTTGTACGTCATACTTTTCGTTAACTTTGTGTTATTTACATGGTATGATGTGTTAAAAAACACCACACATTGGAATATATAGCCTATACCGTACTGTAAATCAACAGTGAGTGTGTACAATCGTCATCTTGAATCCAATAGTTTGACTTACATTGCTGGTTGTCAAGTCAGTAATTTATTTAGTTAATATCCAGCAGCAATTACAAATATTTTGGAATCTGAAACTAGTAGAACCGAGAAGTGCAACAACTTCATGCAACCGTAAGGCTAAAATCTCACCAACGCTAAACAAAAACTGACAGTGAGTGAGGTTAGGCTATGCTGGTTACAAGCAGAGCAACACAATGACTACCGTACGGTAACAAATATCACTGTCTCTAGTCTCAGTCAAACCACATGACATGTCTTTACATGACATACGATCCATATCGTGTAAAATATTACGATTATAATTAATGATTGGCAACATTTTTATATTATGTCTAAATACTCAGTTTAGACTCTTTACTCAGTTAAAAGTATGTAATGCAAAAGTTGTTACTGCATAATGTTTACAATCAGGTAACTAATTGAACAGGTGGTGACCTACCTTTACCTAGCCTAAATTGTTTGACTGTGGTCACTGTCCACATTTAAAGAAGACACACGTATGATAAGATCATCATAACCCTTTTATGATTTGTGGCTATAGAACATGGTAAAATGTGTGGACTGAGCAGGCTTCTTTAACACTTAATTTAAGTATATTCCAGAGATAAGGGGCATGGCAGGCAAATTCTCTGAAGCCAGCTGATTGTTTTTGTATTAGAAGGAATAACTAGGAGACCAGCATCAAGGGAGCGAAGAGGGCAAGCCTGTACATAGGGTGTAAATAGCTCAGATAGGTAAGGGGGTGCAATCCATGCAAATCCTCATACATTAAAAGAAGAACCAGCTATAGCTTGCACCGGTAATCAACAAGGAGCAGCAACAATGAAGTTAGGTCAGAATCAGTGGCAATTAGCAGGTTGTTTACTCTGGTAAAGGCAGGTTAAATTGAATAACATAAATGAAAGCCAGATTGGAATGTTTCAACAAGGTTGTTATTGAGTAAATCATCAGTAAGTTCACCAGCAACAACCCTCAAGTTATTTTGACATAAAATAAAGATTGGAAATTGGTCTATAATTGTTCAAAACTTGCTCATCAATGTTAGGTTTTTGTTAAGCAGCGGTTTAATTGCCGCAGGGCACAAAGCTCATAGAAAGATACTTTGACCTCTTGTAGAACAGGACCAACTAAAACAGGGAACATTTTCTTAAAATGATTGGATGGTATTGGATATAATATGCAGGTGGTGTTTGGAACCTGACACCAGGCTGGTAAGGGCATCAGTGGAAATGACTTTACACTGAGAAAGGGTCACATTGTCCTGAGTTACATTGCCTTCATGGCAATCATAAAAATAATGAGTACTGGTGAATCAATCTCGTTTGTGAAGAAGTTCAGAAAATCATCAGCATTGAATGAAGAACTATTGGCAGGACTATTCTGAGTTAGTTTAGCGACTGCATCAAAAAGGAACCGAGGATTATTTGTATTAATATTAATCAGGTGGGAATAATATGTCCTAGCAGCTGGCAGCGTGCGCTTAACTCCCGGACCATGCAGCGTGGCAAACCTCCTGTTTTGATGTACGCCACATGCGCTAAAGCTTTCTACAGACCTGTTTGAGTGTTCGGATATCATCAGTAAATCATCTGGTTAGTAGTAATAATAATTACCAATAGTCTATACACCAATGCCACATTGAGGAAGGTGCCTGTTATGCATCGAAATGCCCGTTTTTATCATTTTATGGATTAAAAAGTTGTCGACACAAGATTGAGTCCATCTTGATTATTCCTACCCTTGTTTTGGTGGCAAGTAATTTGTAAGATCAGTGTCTGTTGGTTGGCTGCAAGTAAATCCTTAGTGAGCTGTATTAGTTAAATCCATTATCCAAATTGAAAAGTAGCTGAGCTTGGAATTTATAGGCCTAAACATGTACTAACACCATCAATCATCATGTTTAACTTTTAATGTTTGTTTTTGTTTATTTGTTTATTAGGATCCCCATTAGCTAACGTGTAACGATAGCTATTCTTCCTGGGGTACAACACTTAAAAAAACATCCATGACAAATTTATACAAAACACATTATGTAAAAACATAAATATACATGCAGTACATATACACCTAATACATATGGTACTGTACATTCCACATTCATATACATGCATACATACACAAATACCAGATATCATATACAAATATAAAATGTTTAAAACACATTTTATGATCTAAACCAGTGTGGCTCGTTATCAGGATTCCAACGACCCATTCATTTGAATCAGGTGTGTTGGAGCAGGCAGACATCTAAAACATGCAGGGCAGCGTTCCCCGAGGACCAGGGTTGGGATACACTGGTCTAGACTACATTTTTTAGTGTAGTCTTCTTCAAATAAGAAATTGTATTTGTATAATATGAAAGCTAAACATTGAGTTGTTGTAATTTAAAAAAAAGTTATATATATACATAAATTTATTTTTTATTAGTTGCTTTGTCCATTGAGAAGCATCTGGCTTGTGAATGGACGCAGGTAGTGACAATTGGCTCATCTGTGTGATATGAATCACTTCCTTATGTGTCATGTATAACATTCCTCACATTCTTCTGTCCAGCTGGCCAATGAAGATGAGGCAAATGAGGTCCCACAGCTCACTGCTGAAGCTCCTCCCCCTTACAGCACCGTTGCCCCTGACAACGCCGGTAAGATCAGGGTTTACCCCAGCTGTATATCTTTGTGAATGTGTGCTCTGTTGCCTTGATATTTATCGGTGTGCTCCCCCCCCCAGCGTACTTTGACTACAAGGACGATGGGGCTTTCCCCAAGCCTCCATCATACAACGTAGCAACAACCCTTCCTTCCTACGACGAGGCTGAGAGAAGCAAAGCAGAGACGGCTGTTCCCTTGGAAACAGGAAGAGTGAGCATCTCTTGACTTAGACAGACATGCATATTCTCACTTCCTGTACTCTGCAAATGTGGTGCGCCTTATGACATTTGCATGTATGCATTATGCAGACAGACTCTGTGTTTGGTGTGCATGAAGTGTTAAAAGTCTGGTATAGCTTTGTAGGAATATTGTCTTCTCTACTACCACTGACATCTGGGTAGTGGTGCATAGTGCAACTCCAGGTTCTTCTTAATAAGTCTATAAAATGAATTAAGTAAATTAATATTACTAAACATTTTCCCTTGGGTTTGGAAAGCTCACTATGTGAATTTTGTAAAGGTGTACACTCACAGGCTGCAATCAAATCTTAGTTTTTGTTCTCAAGCACAGAACTGCTAGCTATATTGTGGATGTGGGCTGTTTATTTCCCTGTAACTTCCTAATCAAAGCAGAAACAACTTGAGACAATTAAGACTAGACCCTGGATTAAAACATAATAATATACAGCATAATGTAAAACATAAACATTAAGAACAACGTAAGTAAAATGCATATATAAAAAAAAACATTATTTAAAAAATGACAAACAACCTATAATGTTTCTGGAAATGCCTTTGGTAATTCTGGTTGAATATTTTATGAAGCAATCATTTACGCATAGGGTAGCAGGCACACACCTTGAGAACCTTTTGTATAACTGAAGGAGGTCACGGTAGTAAATAAATAAAAAGCCTGCCTGTGACTGCCCTCTAGTGGGGATTATCTTTCATTGCACCATCTGCACATTGGTCATTGTTTGATTGCCGGTGTTGTTTTTTTTTACCACACACTGCTTGCCTTGCCGGTGTGCTCATCTGCAGCACAGAGAGCGCCTGGAGACTATTGATGATGTCATTCGCAGTACACTAGAGGTAATGAGGGGGTATGGCTGGTGGACAGTCCTGTTTTGTCTTAAGTACATGGTGTGTTAATGTCCTGAATGATGTTGTGTTAAATGATGATATATATACGAATCGATAACCTCTATCCATTTGTCAAACTTCAAGTTCTTGGTTCAGTTACATGTAGCCTACATAGCCTTGCCGTAGCGTGTTTTCCTGTTGGCTGTCCCTGTGGTCCTGCTGGGCCAGAGGTGTTGTACAGGTTAATTTCTATGTCTGGCCCTAGCGAGACTAGCTGATTGTGGTGCTTTCTGTTTTGCTACAATGGCTTGCTTTCCAATTGCCTGGTTGAACCACCCTGATTTTGCAAGCCCCGCCTCTTCCATTTGCTGTGCCTCACAGGTCAGTCTGAGGACTCTCAATTCAAAACCACTTGTCGGGTTGAGAAACCCCTGGCCCATTCAGCGTCCAGATAGGTAATTCAGTTTGTGTTCGGGAAAATCCTTCCAACAAGGGCCTTGTTCTGGTTGGTTGAAAGGGCTCCAGTTGGCTACTAATTATTTGATTATGTTTCCAGACTGTTATGTGGGACAAAGCCAGTTGTTGCCGGAAGTAGCAAAATCAGGACCTACACCTAAAAATGTCCATATTGGAGATGAAAAATGTCTTTCTAATGTTGCTGAATTGAAAGATCCATTATGAGTTTGGGCCACTAAAACAATTTCCTCACTCTCGTAAAGCTTCATTGTGTTTTGCTGGAAGTTTCTCTGTATTTTATTCAGCCATTTTGTTGCCAAAAAGCCCCTGATCCTCCCTGGCCCTGTTGTGGAAAAATGGTCTCAAAATATTTCCATTGCTCATACTATGTAGTGTTGTTTTTCTCCACTAACAGGATGATGACTTTGTGACCAGAGATGACTTTGAAGACGCCGATCAGTTGAGGATAGGAAATGACGGCATCTTTATGCTCACTTTCTTCAGTAAGTCACTCCATTCTTGGTCTTTCCTTTTTATTTTTCTAGTTTCTTCCTCTGCTTGTCTCTCCTCATACACTGTTCTCATCCCTCTTGTTTCCATTCCTGTTGTCAGACCGGTTGTGTTTTCACCAGCGTGTCTTTCTGACTCAATGGAGTATAATATATCACATACCGTACATCACTGCTCATAGCAAACATACAAGAAATACATATCTGTTCTCGCTTATCTTTGCATCCACAGTGGCATTCCTGTTCAACTGGATCGGTTTCTTCCTGTCCTTCTGTTTGACCACTTCAGCAGCCGGACGCTACGGTGCCATTTCTGGCTTTGGCCTGTCCCTCATCAAATGGATCCTCATAGTCAGAGTATGTCTTGGATGCGCATGTTGACATGCAGACTCACGCACACACATTCACATACAGTATCTCACAAAAGTGAGTACGCCCCTCACATATTTGCAAATATGTGAGCATATCTTTTCATGTGACAACATTGAAGAAATTACACTTTTCTGCAATGTAAAGTAGTGATTG
>JAODOY010078442.1:0-15491 GCA_025399855.1 Forbesichthys papilliferus | reverse complement strand
CCAGCTGGGAGGAGGCCTCGGGGAAGACCCAGGACTAGGTGGAAAGATTATATCTCCACACTGGCCTGGGAACGCCTGCCCACCAGTCAGAGCTTTCCAATGTGGCTAGGGAAAGGGAGGTGTGGGGTCCCCTGCTGGAGCTGCTGCCCCTGCGACCTGACTCTGGATAAGCGAATGAAGATGCATGGATGGATGGATAGCTGGTAAACGAGTATCAATTGGTATGGCAGCGTACTGTAGCTAATGCATGTTAAAGGCACATGTTAGCTTAAGAGGGCAAACAAGACCTAAGTGACTTACTGGTCCCCCTGGTGGTCCAACAGGTCCACTCTCACCAGGTGTTCCAGAGTGACCCTATCACACACACAACAATGGATTACAACTGTTAAACAAGGAACACAAGGAAAAAGGAACACAATACAGTGTTCTGCTGTTAGCTAACTTCAACAAGGCATGCAGGAGGCTATGTCTGACTCAGTCTGGTCAATAAATACTGGCATTAAAGGTACAGTCAAGGCCCAGGAAGTTTCCCCATCTGCGGAAAGCCAAGGTGTGCAGACTATGCACGTGACGTAACTATCGTCGCGTGCACAGTCCATGCACCTCCAAAATGTTCTGTCTGCGCTGACATGTGCGCGTTGACTCTGCATGTGAGACAGGCTGAAGCCCACTACCGGCGGCAATGGATGTCCTACTAAGCTCACAAATGAGTATAAAACATATTTCTTTCCAGCAACCCTCTTAGTTACACAAATACTGTTCACAGGAAACATATAAAAATCGTATGTATCACTAATTCCTAAGCAGGTGTTATTGTATACAGAAGTACTGTATGCTTGAAACAGCTCGAGTGCTCGTCCGTGTCTGCGAAGTGCAAGGTCACACATTTGGTAATATTCTTCTCCAAATAATATAAGATGAGAAACGGGAGGTGTGGGAAAATGAGAAGAAACAAGCACTCCAAGGCAGTTAACTGTCTTAAGTAAAACACTAAATAGAACTCGTTCAGACCACTGTCAGCGCCAAGTGAGGGAGACAGTAATCAACTAGCATGCGGCAATAGCCTACAGGGCAGGGCAGTAAAACTACCAGGTCAGATTTTCATATTTTAGAAAATTAAGGGAGACAGTAATCAGCCTACACTGTCAGCTCACTCAGCTGCACAAATCGCCCAATCTCCGAAATACTGTTGCTGAGGTCACTTGTATTGCTTGCGTGTTGCATATTGCCATTGTCAATGAGGAAGTAAAATGACAACAAACGTGCTGCATTCCGGCAACAAAAAAAAATGTTTACAATGAAAAGTTTACTTTATTGATAGTAGGATTATGTACTTAACATTATTAATTAATCATTAAAAACATCTTTAGTAAGGTTATGAATAAAAGAATATGTGAAAACAGGATTTTTTTTGGGGGGGGGGGGCTAGGTATAGGGGGGTGCTTTTTTCAGCATGCACACTTACAAGCTTACAATCGCTGACTCTTTCTTTTAAATACACATGCAAACCAGTGTTTGCAGCTCCTCGGGGGGCCCACGTCATGTTGGCATTTGTAGGGGACACATTAAGTGGGGGGGTCTAACATTTCATTTCCTGTATTTTGGTGAATTTGTTTGCACTAATTTGTGCCTTTTCTGCATGGGAGAGGGCATGAATAAGGTACGATATTAGCACCTGGAACATGATATAGGCTAGGCAACACAAGCAACAACGTGACTAAAAGTTACGCAAAATGGGTGGACACATGGTAGGCTATTAAACAGTGCTGCTGTGCCTGGATAGTGTTGAGCTAAATACTGTGGGTGCACTGTACTGCCACAGGTCATAGGCAAAACATGGCCTTGAGACACAAAATACACATCTGCGGAAACGATGTGAGCATCGTGGAACACGCTGACTTTAACATCAACAGGCATAGGAATAGAATAGACCGGCAGAGGGGAGATGGCCTATGAGATGTACTGCAATTGGCTGCTTCTCTAGCCCTGTTGCCAACTTCATGTCTGATGGGACATTACACACTTCCTGGCCAAGCCATGAATCAAACTGTAATGTATAGTGGTGGTACTGTGAGAAGCTCTGTCCACTACTAAAGCAGCACAGAGAGCAGCTCTTACGCTGCTGTGCTGCAGACAAGAGACCATAAACAGTGTGAGCTCTCTATTACTGCCTTTACACATCTGGTGGTCAGCATGTGTGTGTATATGCACCGGTGCAGTCTGTTCCAGCAGGGTCTGCTTCTATTTTGCATGCAGAAAGCACAATAGTAAAAGAGTGCAGAAGTGAATTTGTGTGTGTGTGCACCTTTGTAATGCATTAGCATTTGTTGCAAGGAGGAACAGAGCTGTGTTCCAACATGAATGATGGCTGGGTTCTTACAGACTACAGGCACTATACAGTGTGACACCCATTATATGTGCAAATAAAGCCACTGCAAAATGATTCCTTTGACTGACTGATCTGGCTTAATTCCAGGACTAACTTGATATCCCCTCAGGTAAGACACAATATGGACAGACTATGAACGAATTTGCAAGGAAAACAAATGTATAACTCTTGGCTTCCATTCTTTCTAGAAAGCAGATTCCCCCTATGATAAATACTTGGCAGTCCTCACAGACAGAAAAGGGGAATGTATGAAGGTTGTCTATGCCAAAAAGCTACCGTGTAATACAGATTAATGGTCATTTTATTTTCTAATAAACCATTAAATTGAGCCAATATGTGACTGATAATGTCAAAGACTTTAGGGCTTTAATGGCATCTGTTCAATTATGCATATTGTTATTTTACAAGTAAAAAGACTGGATCATTCAAAAAATATATTCCCATGGGAATTACACGCACATTTTAATATATGATAGATGTTTCTGGATTTTATTTTCAAGGTAACCAACAGAGCCCTCCACTGTTATAAGGCACACTGCCCATTTAGAAGTCTCCCCATACAGCATTTGTTGATGTCCTACCGTAGAACCCTTCTCTCCAGGTGGTCCAGGTATGCCCATTTCCCCTCGGTCCCCCTGAAAATAGACATACGTGTATGAATGGACCTCTTGATTAGATTGTTACATGTACAAGCATGATTATAATGCAATAAAGTTTAATTAAATGTCACCTTCTCTCCTGCTAGTCCCATCTCTCCTACAGGTCCAATGAAACCCAACAAGCCCTAAAACACACATACAGTCCATGTTCATTTAATGTAATAATATCAAGTATGATGAAACAATGTATCTAGTGACATACTGTACTGCCTGATAGGCTACCATGGAATTAAGTGTAATGGTGTTTAACCTCAATCAGTGATGGGGTCCATTTACTGTCATTACAACTGGGGGACCATTATACTGTAGGAGTAAATGTGTTATCCAATACCCGATGAAGGTTCCATTAATGCCACTTCAGTCCTTTAAGATGATGTTAGTTCTGTTTCCAATGTTACATGCATGGTTGTTAAAAGCTATATGTGTTCAGATCCAGATAGATATCATCACTTACCTTCTCCCCCATGGGTCCTGCATTTCCAGCAACACCTGTCTCCCCCTGTAAGCACAGATGTGTTGGCAGCATACTGTAATGCATACGTTGTATATATACGCATACAGTATATACAACTTTACTTTTTGTTTTGAGGTGGTCCATTAGAACAGTGTTTTTGCTCACCTTTAACCCCTCTGGCCCAGCCAACCCAGGAAAGCCCTTTCTGCCAATACTACCCTAAAAACATGACACAGCACATGTTAAACATGAATAGCATTCATTTGAACAGCATGATATACATTAGGTAGAAACCAGCATATACAATCTCAAGACAGTACATAAGAGGATTACACATATAGTTTAAAGCTACACTCTTGACTTGCTTGTGGTTAAAACCAGTGTTATAGCTGAGTAGTTACATTGCTGTTAATGACGGTTGTGTGTAGGCTATTTAGCTATACAGTATTTGAAAATTGTATAACTGGTTCCTTGTGTTTCCTCAGGTATCTCCTCTGGTATTTCCTCTGCTGTCTACTGTAGATAATCATACAATATATATAATATATTGTACGACGTATATAATGTATAATACCATGGGATGTGCAGATTCCAGAAACCAGTTTTCACGTCTGGATTTTCACAATGGAAGTGAACCAGTGGCTAGGAATGTCTAGGAACTTTGGCAGCCATTCACAGGACCCTTAGTGGGACCAAAATACCCCTCTTGCAGAGAGCAAGCACTTTCTAGGGTTTAAAGAGGACTGGGAGTACCTGTAATACTTGATCGTCTATGCCCAAGTCATAAAAATGCTAAATGACTATTCCTAACTTGTACACACAAAAAACTGGAAGCTTCCACAGAATGCTACAAACTCAAACTATATTTCACTCAGAGACATGCAATAAAAGTATAGTAAAAATATGAGAATAAATATGACATATTTATTCACACATTTCCTCAGGGCTAAATGCAGCAGGCTGTGTTTTACTTCTTATGCCCATTTAAAGGTTGATTTATACAGGAAAGAAAGGAAGAAAAAACAAAGAAAGAAACCAAAGGTCAATTGTGCTGGAACCATACTCTAAATGAGTGATAACAATTGGCCACCTGGTGGCCATGAACATGTATTACATGCACAACTTTACTCCTATATAATTACAATCAAATAATCAAAGACATCTTAGCCAATCTTATTGTTAATATAAATACATTTAAATTATCCACAGAATATGCCTTACTCCTAAAACACGAAACGTGTAATGATGTGATGACCTAATTTGTTATCTTCTGTTTTCTTCTTTATATACAGTATATTCTGTAACCCTTCCCTGGTCTCGCCGGTGTAGGACAGCCGGAGAGACTGCCCACACCCCCAGTGCCTCATGTGCGATCAGGTAGATTGCCGTCAGCCGTGTGGGCGTGAGGGCATAAAGACCGGTGATTCCGGGGAGGGGGTGTGGGTTATTGTTCATGTCACGTTCCTGTATTCTGTTCATGTTTTCTGTTCGTAGAAGTTGTTATGGGACAATAGACGCCTTTTGTTTGAGTTTTGTTTTTGAGTGTGCATTCGCGGTTTGAGTTGTTTGAGTTCTTTTTTGTTTGATTAAAAGACGAGCCGAGGGCTCGTGGCTTTTTCTGCATCACCGTTGTTTTTTCGTTCATTTGCCACATGTTCACTCGCCTCACCTTTCCAACGTCACATATTCACTATAATTTACAATTCTCTTTGGATGGGATGGGATGAAATTTCAATGTCTAATTTAACCCAAAGATGTGTTTTTAAAAGAAATTGGACAACAAATACACTCACACACACACTTTGTCTCCCTGCTCCAACACACTTGATTCAAATGAATGGGTTGTCATCAATCTCTGCATGAAGCCAGATAAGAATTCATTCATTTAAATCAGGTAGATGTCTAAAACATGCAGGGCATTGGAACTCCAGGACTAGGATTGACAAACACTGTATTAAAGGCAGGGTCCGTCTCTGGCTCTGCGAACCTCCGTGGGGGCGCCTCACACGTCAAAATGCATTGTGAAGCAAAGCTTAGTGCTACAGCTTTGTTGATATGAGCGGTGTTCACCACTTTGTTTATGTTACTATTTACAGAGTCAGGGCTGTGTAGAAGTATCAGATATATTTTTTCAACACACACAGAGCGGTAAGATAGTGAAATGCAAGGAGATATTTATACGTTTATTAACTTCCATTTAACTTGCAATAGCTGACTATAACATTAAGTTTGCATTACTGTAACTAGAAGTCACTCAGTTGTTATATTCTTTCCACTAGATGGCTGCTCTATCGGGTACACAAAAATTTGCTTGGAACTTGGTAGAGCATCTTACTTCTATTTTGTGCCGTGGCCATGATTTAATCTTCAGAACACACTACAGTTTAATGATGTTGTCTAAAAAAAAAACTGTAACTGAAGAGTGTAATTGTGGTTCCTAAACTGTATGTTGTAATAAGTACTGTACTGTATCTGTTGTTCCTTGTCTGTTCTAATGTGCTCCGTTTTATAAATGTTTTTTAAGTTGTAACTATTAGGATTTGTTCTCTTGGCCAGATCTCCATTGGATATTGTTGATGTAAATCTCAAGGGATTTCCGCTTTAAATAAAATACTGTTCAAGACACAGTGTTCCTATTCAGCAAACTATATAATTGTGCCAGATCAACTACAAGGCAATCCCCCTTAGCGCATGTGCATATGGACCTGTGAATGAACAACTGGGTCTTTGCTGGAGCCACAGTATTGACACCTTGCCAGCATGTCATTGTTGGTCAGTTAACAACAAAACCTTTCAGCTATAGGAATTAGTGTGTGTACGGCAAGAATATATTAATAGATGTATACAGTACAGCTTCATGTTACAGTTGTGTTTACATACAGTATATGTATGTAAATGCTATTATGTTTTCTATTTTGCTCTAGCTGTAAGCCAAACCAAATTTTTGGAATGTTACTGAAACCTCTACTCTGGATCGCTGTGAATAAATTATCGTTGGATTGCTTCATAAAAAATACAGTTTGGCGAGAAATGCACACATGATGTACGCAGACCTTCTCATTTGACACCCAAGCTTTCACCTTGACCGGCTCAGTAGAACCAAACACACACACATATAAATGCAATTCATTCCCATCCAGTGCTGGTGAAGGGAATAAGTGGTTGATCATTAAGAGGTTGGTGCCTGGAGCTCAAACATATTGAAAAGCAGATACGCTCCATTGAAATGTCTTATCTCCTCTCCATTCTTTGTATCCACAGCCTCACAACGCTAGGTGTTACCAATCGCGACTCACCTCCAGTCCTGTCGGCCCTGCTAGGCCAAGAGGGCCTTCATCTCCCTGATAACACAGAGGTTCACAATGGTGTGAGCATCAACAGTGGGTTGGGATATGGCAGCTCAATAAAAACATTGGTGAAATACAATGACAGTCCCACCTCTAAGCCGGGAACCCCTCTCGGCCCTGGCAAACCTCTGTAGCCTAGCTTTCCCTTAAAAAGTAAAAGATGGTAAAATAACACAAAACAGTTAAATATTCTGCCGTCATTCAGGAACAGTTTGGTGGATAAGCCTTAAAGGAGAAGTAAATATTTCCCTCCTGACAAGTGTTTCTTAGACTTAATACTGCCATCTAGTGTATAGATGCTGTCCCAACACAACCCTATGGGTAACCATGGTGACCTTGATCTACACTACTCACGTGTCATTGTAGCTAGAACAATAAAACTGTGGCATATTCTGTACATATGAAACAACTATATTAAAGATAAATATACAGTATCTGTATATAAATATAAATATAAATATACACATATGTATTATTCCGTTATGACATTGTAATAATACACTTTTCTTTTTGGAGACAGTTAGGTTTTTCCCACCTTTGGCCCTTCAAGGCCATTGTCTCCTGGTGGGCCCATGTCCCCAGGAAAACCCTGTGATTAATGATAAACATCAGGCTTTTAGTGACTGTTTTATTCACATTTTGGAAGACATAATGACATAAATAAAGTTAAAATGTCATAACAGTTTGCATCTACAGAATATGGCAATTTGTATAAAGAGCATTGAATGTTTTCATCAGGCAGAGCACGCACTGTGTGCTCTGCTTCAGCTCTAATACAGATACATCATCAAAATCAGACTGTAGCAGGTACTTCAGCTCTAACACTGACCTCGGGCCCAGGTGGGCCTGGCACGCCATCAGGTCCCCTCTCTCCTGGCTTGCCCTGCCGTCACGAAGAAGGACAGGGGGTGAAAAGATGAAACAAAGATTATATCATGTAATGTGGAGCAGGTATTCTGCATGTACTCCAAAGCAGCTTGTGAAGTGTGAAATAGTGAGAAGCTGCAGAAAAATACATCCTGAGGGTCCTTTCACACCTGCCTCGTTTAGTTCAGTTGAATCGCACCAGAGTTCGCCTTCCCCCTTGGTGAGTTTTGTTTGGTCAGGTGTGAATGGCAATGTCAATGTCAATAGCACTCAGGTGCGCACCAAACGTACACCATACAAGCGTACCAAGGCCTGCTCACAGAAGTGGTCTCAGTACGCTTCCAAGTGAACTCTGGAGTGATTTGTTTGTAGAGAGAACGTGATACGACACCGAAACGGACCAACTGCACATGTTTTAACTGAACCAGCTGCCATAATCAACAGCAGACAGCATTATGCAAATTGTTTTCGTAGTCTGCATTGCATTAACACACTATTTTCTAGCTTCATTATTCCCGCTTCATCAGTTTGTTTGCAGTGTGAAAACATTTGGATGGTTCGGAATTTAGGATCAGGTATCAGGTAGGATTTGGTAGCCGGATGATAAGAAACGCCATAATATTATTATTATTGCAACAGAATGTACTTGTTCATTTACTATTCTCTATTCATTCCATTCGGAAAAGGCTTACCGGCGACTTGACAACATGCCGACGTATGACGCACGACCATTTACAAAAAAATTTCAGGTATAGGGAGATGCAGGTGATGACCACGTAGTTCACTTGCAAAATTGTAGTGTGATACCAAACGTACCTGGATCAAATTGAATACAACGTAGCAAAAACATGAACCTTGGTCCGAACCTCAGTCCAGGTTGCAGGTGTGAAAGCACCCTAAGGCACAGACACAGTAAGAGAGCTCACCTGAGATCCTATCTTCCCCTGGATGCCTGGCAACCCTGGAGCCCCAATTACACCCTATCACACACACACACACACACACACACACACGCACACATACCGTACATGACACATCTATGGAGCTACACCACTGCTTTCTCAGAGCCATCTTTGTGTGAAATCGCTATAATAGCACTCCTCTAGGCTACCCTGGGTGACTGCGTGCTCAGGGTTCCATCGTGGATGTGGATTTATGTAATGTACATCTGTGGTACAGAGGTGAGCTACCTTGTCTCCTTTAAACCCGATCTCTCCTTGCTGTCCAGGAATCCCAACTTCGCCCTGACAGAGGAAGATGGAGGTGGGCAGATGCAAGGCAAACAGAGAAACAAAAGACATTAGTGAGACCATTAAAGGCCAACACATTCCACACAACACCAAGCATAGTCCTGCCAAGACCACTGACATACTACAATCCATCACAGGACCTCACAGCATAATTTATGAGCCACTTTCTTCATCTGTTTTAGTAAGGAATTGACAGCTATTACTCCACACACATACACACACACACACAATTCTTAGAGAACAAGTCAGAGTTCAACAGATAAGCTCTCCACAGGACCATTAAAACATACCAACACTGGTTTAACACAGCACAATCCCTAATGGTGGCAAAGACACACTCCTGTCATATCTCATGCTCCACATTGAACAGCAAGAGCTAGGATGCATGCTGGTCATACACAGGCCAATAACGAGAATATTCAGATCACCTTATCACCTTTCAGTCCTGGTTCCCCTGGATTTCCTGGCACTCCCTAGGAAATAAATAAGAAGTAAATAACAGAAACAAGTGCCACCGATAAATCAGTTTTATTGCTTTCTATTGGAAGGTCATAATAGTTTGTTGATTGCTTTCTTTTCTGTCGCTCATGTTGAAAAGGTGTCATGGACAAGGGACTGCCATCAGCTATTAACTGAAATAACCGTAATAAGACACTTGTGCATGGAGAAAGGATGAGCCAAAGCTCAGCATTTATTGTCATACAGAAAGTAAGGGATCTAACAAAAGCTTGTAACAGTAGCAAGGAACATAACACCAACGCAAGCCAATACAAACAATAACCCAGAAACACTACAGTCACCAGCCTATTTGCCCTCACACGGCTAAAGGCAATCGGCTGATTGCACGTGAGGGTGTGGGGCGCTGGTATCACGGGCATTCCACCACCGGCAGAACCACACACCGGCGAGGCAAGATGAGGTTGCTGGGAGTGACAATAGTTATATCCCAAGTAGCGACACTACTAGTTAAACTACATTTCTCAGTAGCGTGGCGGTAGCGGTGCTGTTTTCTTAATCAAATAGCTTTTCAGTAGCGACACTCTTTAATTGATCAAGTAGTGCGGTAGCATCCACAGAAGCCACATTTTCCCAAGCATTTCTAAATCTGCAGCTCAAGATCTGATACAACAGCTAAGAATCAGTACGTGATGCCATCACATACACGGACCTAGTCCTAGGCTACATGTGTAGCCAACAGAAGCACTTCCGTATGACGGTGATGCCGTAGACGTAGGCCTACAAATCACTGGGCTGATGCCTGAGACTTTGATGCAGGGGATTGAGGGGGAATAAAGACAAGACTGAGTTTACGTGATAGAAAGAACAGTGAGAGCAGAGAACACAGCTTATTGTTGCTTCAGTGCTTCAGTGTAGTGAAGCTTAATTTAACGTAGAGTAACTGGTAGCTTAGCTCACTACATTTTCAATGTAGCTTGCCCAACACTGGTAGTTACAACACTGATGGTATTGTTATGTGAATATGGACAAGGTTATTATGATCTTCAGTGTGCTATAGTGATTGTTTTCATAATCATGTAACAATATATTTGAAAAAAATCACAAAAAATTTGGAATACAGAGGAGAATCCTAACATGTTTTACATGCTGAATTTGTGGAATCCGTTGTTTTCAAATACAACTTGAAAAGGGCCCCGTTTCCTTTGGTATTTCCTTAAGGACGGTTTGTATCTTGTAAGCTACATACTGTACATTTTAAATTGTAAATTGTATTTACTGTAAAAGTAAAACCATGCTGCTCTATTGCTAATAGGAATATATGGAACTTCCAGGGACAACCCAGCAACAGCGGTCGACTGCGGTGTCAGTTTGATTTGCTTGTAAAATAAAGAGATGATAAAAGATTCAGATTATGCTATTACCTTTAGGCCATTGGGTCCTGGAATGCCCATGTCTCCGACAGGCCCCGTGTCACCCTGGCAACACAATAGGAATCGACTGTCACATGTAGCTTTCAACATTGTTAAAACATAAACCTTGCAATATCCTGCCTACAGCATTTTTAAGGGAAGACAGACAGACCTAATGATGATAAACTGTAGGAAATAAGAGTTTATTTATTGAGCAATAGTTTATATTGATATAAGTACATGTTTGGTATGAAGGCTTTGTTCTCTTAGCTGCAGCACCCATGCTGAATAGGCAGCATGCCCAGAGAGGATGCAAGAGAGCTGATAGGCTAGCCCTCCATGGGCCGCACTGCAGAACTGTTATCTTCATATGGTTAGGTTAGGTGTGATGTAAACTGACTGTGTATAGGGTCCCCAGAGGAGACAGAACTCTCCTTTGATATCATATGCTTTCATTTCAATGTAATTTTAATAACGCTCCAGTCCATTTAGCACCCTTTTTGTTACTAGCCAATATCACCTACAGAAAGCCTGAATGCTATATGAAACAGCCAGTAACCCTATCTCCTAGTGTTGCTGGCAGCACAATCACTATCCCCAGTGGAGTGGAGGTCTCCTGAGACAACCCCTATCTATAGACTGTGTAGTGCTGCTTCAGATGCATGCACGGGTACCAATACCCAGCCAGAGCTCAATGACAGGCCTGTCCTCGGTGCTGGTGGCCCAGAATAGGCTGACAGACACACAGACACAGACAGGGTGGACACAGCAAGACAAACAAGCAACACATTATAATCAGCTGTAATTATGTGGCCATTGGGCTGCTGAACAGGCCCTATGTGACACCAGGGCTGCTGTTAGGCCGTTGAATGACAGCTGACTGGTCACAGTGGAACAGTCATGTTGCCTTATGTAGGCACTCATTCAGTTGGAGAATCTAGACAAGTCTTTAAATGTACATGTTCATATACTCCAAATGTCAGGGACACAGTCTGGAATGACTCTTTGTTGATCATCACAATGTCCAATATGGTTACATATGGTGATTAAGTATGCATCATACATGGTTCCCCTTTGACATAAGATCAAAACATAATCCACTGTATTTGATGTGTGAAGTAGCTGCAAGTTATATTTCATCATACAGTATTCTACCCTTAGTGATCGTGTTTAGAAATGCTGCTTTAGGAATGCACACCGTTTAAGTTGAGATCTAATTATGTGGTTAAGACACAGACAACCCAAAATAGCATGCAATCTGCATTTACATACAAAGACACACACACATACGGTGCTCTACTCACAATAAGGCCAGGAACTCCACTTGGCCCAGGGGCTCCCATCTTACCCTAGTTGGAGAGGAGAGGAGAGGAGAGGAGAGGAGAGGAGAGGAGAGAGAGAGAGAGAGAGAGAGAGAGAGAGAGAGAGAGAGAGCGAGAGAGAGAAAGAGAGAGAGGAGCGGGTTACTGGGGTTATTGGCTCATTTTAAACAAACATGCCCTGAAGAGTGGCTTAGTGTTCACCTGAGTTTATGAGAGACGGCAGTGTGTGCGTGTGCGTGTGCGTGTGTGTGAGGTTAAGGTATGGTTATGGGTGGGGATCAGGTCCCACTCTACTGCAGTTTATCAATTCAGTAGCTTCCTTCTCAACCAACAGAGTGCGAGAGAGCCTTTTGGCACATGCACAAGAGAGCGTGAGAGTCACAGAGAGGGAGGGAGGCAGCGAGAGAGTTTAAGATAATATAGTATTTGAGAGAGAGAGGGACACAGAGAGAGGTTTGTTGTCCCCCTCTGTGGTCTTTTTTCTACGTGCCGACGGCCATTTCCTCCTAAGAGATCAAAGAAGCCCTTTCCCACATACTTTGTACAACTAAGTAAAAAAAAGACTAACATAACAGACTGGGATTTGTGTGTGTGTCCTTAATGTGTCCTTTGTGTTTTCTGAAATATTATGGTCTGGGGAAATGCTCCTTTATGTAAGGGTGAAAGGTAGCCTACACTATAAAATGTGTGGTTAATAATAAGATGATTTCCACATGGGTAGGGTCATGTAACAGTATTAGTGTCTGTTGATCTGAATAGTCAAAGAGACATACCACGACATCATATACTGTTCTTGGAAATCAAAGTTTAATGAGAATGCGAAAGTGTGTGAGTGTATGAGAAAAAGAGAGAGAGAGAGAGAGAGAGAGAGAGAGAGAGAGAGAGAGAGAGAGAGAGAGAGAGAGAGAGAGAGAGAGAGTGTTTGGTGATTTCTGATTAATGGATGTGATGGATGGTACAAAATGGAGCTGAAATTGAAAAGCTTATTTATTTTTCAAGTAATCACTAATTTATGGTGAAAATACACTCAATTGAAAAAAGCGATTTTAGGAATTATTTCATATTCAGCCTTGATGTACATGCCATATTTTGTCATTCAGTGTTTGTGTGTGTGTGTGTGTGTGTGTGCATATATGACATACAGGCTCTCCATCGGCTCCTGGTGGGCCCCTCTCTCCAAAGTCTCCTGGGAAGCCCTGTTGAGAGAAGGAATGTCTGCATGCTTACTGCACACCGACATAAACACAGATACGCTCACATTGCTTTAATAGACTCTAAAGTGCTGCTGTGTAATGTTCCTTTTATGACTATACAATACACTTTGTACAACACAGTATAATGCTGTTGTGGCTTGGTATTGTGTGGAAATATATTCCTGTTAAATAATGACTTACATATATGTCACCAACAGAAGTGAATACTGTGAATGTACAGTAACTGTGAATATTATTACCAAAAGATTACTGAGGACAAGTTTTCACACATGCCACTATAACAGCTAAATAGCTGCTTCTGTAAATGTGCAGCAAGTATAACAATTTCACTTTGTTAAATATAACTTTAAAATTATGTTGGTATATAGTACATACAAATTAGGGTTATAATTGCCAAATTATACCCAATAAACCTCACAGCAGAACTGTACTGTATATAGACTACTTTAAGTGGTTTCAAAATGCAGACAAGAGCAGCCAAGCAGTTATTTTGTGTAGTTAGCAGTAAATGTGAGGCTAAATATGCTAACATATGGTACTGCCCACAACTCCACTTAGTAAGGCTAATGTTATTAGGCTCAAACATCCAAGAGCACTTATCTTAATGGCTGGGTTTTGATCTGGCTTTCACATACTATTGAGGGCCACCAAAAACAACTATATTCTTATACAGGTATTGAATAAAATAAATGTATTTACATTTTTACCTTTCCTAAAATATAGTCTAGTTACAATAGGTCCTACAACATTTTGACATTTAAATTAAATAAAGACATACAGTATGTTGTCATTAGACTACCTTAACACATTAGACATTAGCCACATGATACAATCTTGTGAATCCTATAGGCATAGTTGTTCTAGTTGTCCTCACCTTAAATATCTCAACATTAAATATGGAGTCATGGTAGCCTACTGCAAAATAGCCTATAACATTAATGAATTGTAAACAAATCTATACAATAGCCAATGTGACCAAGCCACAATATTGAGGAAACCTCAATTGAGATTATGTAAGGTCAAACTTGGTCATAATAATGACTCTTGTCAGTCAAACTCCTGTCAAACTACAGACTAAACTATCAGACATAGGTCTACTATATACTGTAGGCCTAGAGATTAACACGTAAAACAATAAATGAAACACAAAATACAAAAGGTGAATGTTGCATTATGGTGACACATTTTTTTATGTACGAGCCCATGTGCTCCTTGGGGGAAAAGTAAGCTTAGAGCCCTGCACAGGCGAGACGTATGGAGGACCAGGACTGCCATAATAAAAAATAATTAAATAAATATATAAAAGTATAAATAAACAAAGAAAAGTATAAATAATAAAATAAATATAAAAATAATTGGAAAAATTAAAAAGGCTATTTGTGCATTTCTACATTTATATATTTAATTATTTTTACATTTATTTATTCTTAAATTAATTAATTTATACATTATTTTATTTCTTTATTTCTTTATTTCTTTATTTATTTCTGTATTTCTACATTTATTTATTTCCATATTTCCACATTTCCTTGTTTTATTTATTTCCGTATTTCCATGGACGTAAATGTTAAGAAGGCGGTCCTAAATCAGGCCACAGTGTGGCGTGGTGTGGTGTGTTTGGAGCTACTACTACCGTCCCTAGCCTAGGTTATACGTCGAAGAAGAAGCTATTGTCCTCACATGAAACTAATTAAAATGGCTATTGCCAGAGAGAAGGCATCAATATATTTGCCGTGTCGGGTGCATAGGTCGGGTGGCACGCGGCCCTTTGCCTAGGACGCGGCCGTCTCGATCACTACATAATCCACATGACCAGGATTTTGTGTCTAGCGATGTTCCCCAAAACGAAATGTGGGACTGTACACAAAAATGTGTAAGTAGTTGAGGAAGTTGTGCAAACTCTCGTCTTTTTTATTGTTTTGAGACTGTGTATTCTTCAACTCTATTACAGTTTATTACTTCTCAACACTGGATGTTTGGTGTTGCTTTCACTGAGAAAGAGCCAGTACTATAGGGCTTATATTCTGCCGGTTCGCCCGCCCACTTTCAAGGCAATGCATATGGCTTATTCTTAAAATCAGTGTTGGGCAAGCTACATTGAAAATGTAGTGAGCTGAGCTA